>JAILXH010251187.1:82764-98199 GCA_023558415.1 Piaractus mesopotamicus
TCAGTTGTTGATAAGAGTGTAGCAATTTTACTACTGCATCAAAAAAATAGAATGTTTGAAGCACTGTAATAGGAAACTGTGTAACTGATTGCTGTATTGATCTTGTGTGGAAACCGTCACTGATCAAAACTAGGTATATGGGTGTATCCTATCAGAGGAAAGTGTGTGGGTAAGGGGGAGTGGCTTGTGTCACTCATGCACCCATGAATATGTGTGTGTATATATAACCCTAATTAACTAACCCTAACCCTAACCCATGAATATGTGTGTGTGTATATATATATACACACACATATATATATATGTATATATATATATATATATATGTTAAAGTCCCCTATAAATTCTAGAGTTTGTGATTTTTGGGGATATTTTGTCAGTTTTAGCATGGGTGCAGTGCTTTAGTTAAATAAAGCCAAAAACTACTCAGACATACTTCTTGATTGCCTTGTATTATCGTCATTTCTACTTGTCCTGCAGGCTTTACAATTCCAGCGCTCTCTGGATGATGTTGGAGAGTGGCTGGATTCAGTGGAAGTCGAGGTGAGCAAGGAAGATTGTGGGGAGGACTTGGCCTCAGTCAGCAGACTGCTGAAGGCTCTACAGGAGTTGGAAGAAGTGGTGGATGGACATCTGGAGAAGGTTCAGGGTCTGGTTGACACAGCCAAAGACTTTAGCTCCCAAGGCAACTTCCTGGCTGGGGAAATCCAACAACGAGTTTGGCACACAGTCAATAGGTGTACAATCTTACTGTGTTACATCATGATCTTTGAGAGGAAGATTTGCTGATAGTGAAAATACAATCAAAATGCAAACACAAAGGAATATTAAATGGATTTTTCTACAGATGTGACCTTTACTGTTTTTTGCCGCAGGTATAATGGTCTGGCTGAGCCACTCCAGACTCGTAGAGAGACATTGGAGTCATGGCAGCTGCTGTACCAGTTCTACAGAGACATAGAGGATGAACTGGCATGGATTCAGGACAAGCTACAGGCCACAGCTTCAAAAGACTTGGGTACTTCCCTGCAGAGCACACAAGCCATGCTCAAAAAGCACCAGGTCAGTGAGTTAACTGAGATGCAGCTGAAACAGTATTTTATTGTGTGAAAATGCCTCAGTATTCACTGCTAATAATGTGATGAAAATTACAGTAAGCAAAATACTGTATGTGTATAAAATCTGTTACTTAAAAAAAATGTAAAAAATGTATTTATAAAAACTAGATTTTCAATCAGTTATCAAACCAACTCACAATTTTACACACTATCTCAGATTAAATAAATGATATCATGGAAATACAAATAAATTTCAGTATTTCTTCTGCCACACACCACATAACATGTACTACTGACAGTGACTCAATGAACACAGTTGTCCTTGTTGTGCCGGTTATAAACAAAAGATGTTTTGATCGAATTTCAAATGTTGTTATGAGTGTGCCTTACTCTTCAGGTGATAATGCAAGAAATCGAAGGTCGTACCCCTCTGGTGCATGCTGTACTGGATGCAGGACAGAACTTGGTGAGAGGCAGGCACTTTGCATCACAGGAGATCAGCAAGAGACTGGCTGAGCTAAGGGAGCTCTTTGACACTTTGAAGAAAGAGTCTGCAGTTAGGGGCCGACTCCTACAAGAAGCACTGAAAATCCAGACCTTTCTCTCAGAGGTTTGAGAACTCCTCCAATTTGTATCAGTAATTAATTATGATTTTCCCTGACTTCATAAATGCCCCTAATAAATATTTGTACCATATAGCTATAGATTAGGGGTGCATGATAATATTGAAATCATATCAGAATTGGCACATAATTGCTTAGAAAAAAATTGGCATTGGATAGATGTTTAGATTTAACTGATAGCTAATGACATATGTACTGTCCTCCAGGGGCCGGCTGCACCAGCTATACATAAGTTCAATTGTAGGCTAGTTGTAAGTGTTTACTAAGTTCAGGTAGGCAAACAAATCAAAATGAGTTGCACCACACAAACATGACTTTTTTAACTAAACTAAAAACTTTGCACTCTACTGTGTGCTGTGATTCTAATCATGGTCCTGGTTTTAACTCAAAACATGAAGCTAACAACCACAGGTCCTGTTTAGTGAGATGCCGAAGCTGCTGAAATGTCTAAACTGATGCTGATGTCATGTCTGATGGGTAGAAAAAACGAGTTTGATGAGTTTAAAAAAGGTACACATTTGGTTGTCATAAGTAAATATTAAACAATAAACAGAGAATGTCTAAAGGGGTTCAGTTTTATTCAGTTTAACTTGTACACTGTTGTTTTTCCATGGAATACAAAAAGTCTGAATTTAGTAAATAGGTAGTTTGACCAATGTTAATTACCAGCTCACACAAAACAGGTGCAGCCTGGTCCAGAGGAGCAGAACATTTACGTAACAATGGGGTATTGAGCTAAAATTTTTGCATTTTATTCATTAAATTACATTTGTAACTCTATTTAAATAAAAATGTTATATTTCTCTGTAATTATAATCTAGGTAGATATTGTCCAGATTTTTACATTTTATGAGTGTTTACGTATTGGTACTGATATCAGTATCAGCAGATATGTACATTAAAAATATTAGATACTGGCTTTGGCGTAGAATTCCCATATTGTTACATCCTTCCAAAAAAATTATAAAAAACTAATAAGATTGTGTGTGAAAGAACACCGGTGGAGACCAATTAGTGCGACTGCTTTTAGCTATATTTAAAATGTTATACTGTCTTTCTGCACAGTTACTACAACGCAAGTCAGTGATGAGTCTTGTGTTGGCCACTGATAAATTCCAGATAAAATGGACTTTCAACTGCATATACCTTTGTCTATAGATTTCTGAGCTGGAGCTGTGGATGGAGGAACTGATTCCCGTGCTTGAGTCCAGAGACTATGGGAAAAGTGAGGAAGCCACAGGGACACTACTCAGGAAGCTGGACGCAGTAGACCTAGAGTTGGAAAACCACCGTGGAAAAGTGGAGTCATTGCAGAAGACCGGGGCTGAACTGGAGAAGTCTGGCCATCCCAACAGGTTAGGTTGTACTGAGTTTGCACTGATGTCAAAACACAAACTATAGCATTGAAAATAATTGAATTCACAACAAAGGCAGATTGGAAAACATCCCATAAAATAATTTTACACAACTTGCACGTTTGTCAAATTTGCTGAATTCTAGAGCTAAACCCACTGGGCAGGCTGGGTTGAATGAAATCATACTAATACTGAACATGCGTCTTTACAGCCACTTAGTCAACAAGAGTGTCACAGACTTGGGAAAAAGATTTAAGTCTCTGCTGCAGCTGTCTGCTGAGCGCCGTGCATTACTGGAGGACCAGTACAATCTTTATGTGTTTGAGAGGGAGACCAGAGACCTGCAGAGCTGGCTTCTCTCTCGCAAGACCCTCGCAGAGTCAGATGAATATGGACAAGATCTGGATGATGTGGAGGTAAATTTGCATGTGATTATGACTCATAAAAATAGAGAGAAAAGGAGAGTTTAAACTAGAATTGTAAAATGTATAGAAATGTATCGAAATAAGACGAGTGTAGACATTCTTTGTGAACATATATATGAGTGAACCACCAAACAAAAGACATGCAGTGGGGAATTATAGTCAATAGTGAATTGTGGAGCTATCATAAGAGCGTGTGTTTTTTAATTTTCTTCTATTAGGCACTGCAGAAAAAATTTGAGGATTTTACAGGTGAGGTCAACAGTTTGGGTCAGAACAAACTCACTGCAGTCCAAAAGCTGAAAGAAAAGGTGAAATCATCAGAAGCTCATCAAAGAGAGAAGGCACTGCTGAATTTATGGGAGGACCTAAACAAAGCTGTGAGAACACGAGCAGAGGTAATTGTTCAAGAAATTAGTGAATGACTATTAGCGTTGTGTTTGGATTTGTAAACAGAAACAACTATTTAAAAAAAAAAATCTTGGATCACTGTGTGCAAGCTGGGAAACTAGTCATGTGATGTGTGAAGGTTTTGTTCCTGAACTGCTAATTCACTATTAGCAATGTTAAAATTACAGTGAGGTTCTGTTGGCTTTTGTCAATGATGTTTCCTCAGAATCTGAGATCAGCTCGTGAGGTTCACCAGTTTGACCATGACTTGGATGAGCTGAGGAGCTGGATAAGTGAGAAGGAGGTGATGCTGGACTCAGAGGAGCAGGAGCATGACCTGCTTAGTGTCCAGGCTCTGATTCGACAGCATGAAGGCCTTGAGGTACTGAATAGCCATCAGCACTGATCTGCCATTAGTCCCCTCTGTTCTCTGTTCTTCATATTAAGGCCAATGTTGGCATTGACTAAAAGAACCACAAAGATAACAAGTGTGTAGAAATTACAGGACAATTTTGATTAGTGTTTGCAGACAGCTAAATGTTACAAGTTACTGGAACTAACTAGCCAGTTAACTAGTTTTCCTTTAAGATCACATAGCTCAGTGAGTCTCTTGCCCTCAACCTACCTTTGTGTCTTAATAGTGTATTATGTGAAAGTAAATCCTGATCAATTTGTAGTGTAATAGCTTTGGGGGGCAAAGGCCATATTATCTGTGAAGAGCTGTTCTTTTTGCATTGATGCCTTTATCTGGTTGACAGCTGGGACCAACCTCAGTCTTTGTTGGGTTCAGTAAGTTTTTAATTAGGTTTTTATTTGATGATGGCTCAAAAAGGGCAATCATGATATTTTTTTAAAAGAAAGTAATTAAATAAAGATACCATCAGTATCACTGATCTGGACTCACAAATCGCATGATAACAGAGAGAGCAACCTACACACCAACAGAGAGTGATTTTCTTATTTTCCCCTCTTCTTCTAACAATGTGACCTTCAATTATCCTCAAACAAGCAAACTCCACCTGGAAGTCAGTGCCTTTTCCTGTGACTAACACTCATTTTCTAGGAAAGCCCCTAGGGATGTAATATGTTGGATTTAAAAAAAATATATATATATTATCCCAAAATAATGACTTACTCTGTTGAAATTGTATCTTTTTTTTCAAATAGTATTGCATAAAATTAAGTAAATTTAGAGAAAATAAGTAATTATTTTGAGATACTAAGTTGAAATTTTGAGGTACTTCTGCAAGAAACAGAGAAGGAGGCAATGGTTTTTTTTTTCCTCTTTTACCTAGCAGAAATGAGCTTTAATAATCTTCTGTTCTTCCTTAGCCTCCTAACAGTGTGACTTTTCATGTAAATACAAAATTAATATCATTTGAAATTATTAATTTGAACAAAGTTTACATACCAAAAACCTTTCGGCGTTCTTGTTAGGTTGAGTTTTTGCCAATGTTCTGTAAAGCCTGTCCAACCTAGCAAGTTGCTATGAAAGAATGCATTTGTGGTTGAACCATGGATAGGTCAGTTCCCTGCAATTTTTTTTTTCTCCAGAGAGATTTGGCTGTAATAGAGAAGGACGTGCAGCACCGGCAGGAAGAGGGCAGGGCTCTGGTCAGACGGTATCCCCAGGTGATGGTGAGTGTGTCTGATAGCCTGCAGGATGTGGAGGAAAGCTGGGCCAGTCTCCTGGAGAAGGCCAGCCAGCGCAAACACAGGCTGCAGCAGGCTGAGGCTGTCCAGAGATATCTTACAGACTGGAGAGAGCTCATGCAAGTCACTGTCATTTTTTACACTCATATTTTTTGAATGTTATATGCCATCAGATCTGTCAAATATTCTTGATGTCTCCACAGGGCGTGGCTCAAAGAGTCATTGTCTCTGGTGACAGGGGAGGGACTTAGAGGTGAGGTCAAAGACTTGACACAGCTAATCAAAAGGCATGAGGAGTATCATACCCAGATTGACCGACAGCTTGTTAAGTCAGAGACGGTGAAAAACGAAGGGAGACGTCTAATACAGGAAGGAAACTTCATGAGTCAAGAGGTATAAAAACAATTACAAACAATATAACATTACAAAGACCTTTTAAATTGATATATAATGAAATTTTAGGTTAAACAGACCACAAATTAAGCCTTTTTTGAAGCAGGATACACAGGGTCTGTTGAGAAGCTCATAACTTCTGAAACTTTTCTGAAAAAAATGTGGCAAAGTTGGATACCCTTCCAGTTAAAAGGCCCTTAGAAATCAATTAACTTGTTAGACCTTAATTGACTCTTTGGACTGGTTAGGCAGGTCAAGAGTTGTTATATGTTCTTGTGAGCAAATAACAATTCCAGAGCATAATAATTTCTCTGACTCTTCAAACGTTGTGCTAACACTCAACAACAATGGGCTTCTCCAAACTGCTGGCTGAGGATCTGAAAATGAAGTGAATTGATGCCTAAGCAGAGGAAGGCTTTTAAAAGATATCAAAGCACAACCAGCTTTCGACTGTCCGAAATGTCATTAAATGGGCAGCTAAGGGAAGCTGTGGTAGTCAAAAAAGGTCTGGAAGAACAAGAAAACGCTGAGACAACACTGCCTGAATGCTGACCAAGAAGGCAAAGCAAAACCCACATATGACCACAAAGGACCTGCAGGACAGTTTAGCTGACACAGTAACCTAACCTTTAGGCAAAATTGCCAATTACAAAACACATACATGTACAGCCCAAGAACTCCTCCATCCTGAACTATAAGCCTGTAAAAACGCTTCAAAACACAGCCTTTCAGTGCACAAAAAATATGCTTGCAGTTCTGATGTATGTAGCTGTTAGTATTTTATTTCTTTTTATTTTGCACAGTAGTGAACAGTGCTTTTATAATTTTGTATTTTGCTATTTGCTTAAAGGAAGGGTGAGAATTCTGTTTATACATCCAAAAAAAAGTGTACCTGCGCCACATCCATTAAGAGGCACACTATTTCAGTAATACTTTATCACTTTTCATATCGTCATTGTGATATCCGACATATTGACACCTCACATATTATGTCAATATTACACAGTCCTAATTTGCATGGACGAAAGCATAATCTGTAATCTTATCACAAAAGTCGTCCTCCAGAGTATACAAAGCAACATAAAAGAGCCAGAGGCATTTTGATTAAGTAAGAAAAGAACTCTTTGGCTGCATTCGTCAAAGGTATATTTGGAGAAAAAAGGAGCAGAATTCAAAGAAAATAATGCCTTTCATGGGGATGGATTTATAATACTTTGGTGTTGTGTGGGAGCCAGTGGCACAGGAAACCTATTGCATGGGTGGATGGAAGAATGGATTCCCCTAAATATCAGGACATTCTAAAGGCACATGGGGCATAGTCAGTCAAGAAACCAGTGCTGAAATAAGGCTGGCTTCTACAACAATGATCCAAAACATACCTTAAAATGCATCATGAACTACATCAAGAAATGCAGGCTGAAGACTTTGGAAAGGCCTTCAGACTCCCCTGATTTGAAAATCATTCAAAATCTGTGGATAGATATTAAACATGCTGTGCATGCAGTATCCCAGAAATATTGCAAAACTAAAAGGTTTGTGCAAGGAAGTGTGGGTGAAAAGTCCTAAAACAAGAACAGAAAGACTTCTAGTGGACTAGCTGTGATATCTGTGAAAGGGGGTGTTACTAAGTACTAATTTGCTGCAGAGGTTGTGTTTACTTCTTTTCATTTGTATTATGTGTGCATGTGTTTTACAGTTGGAGGATCGTCTAGCAGAGCTCCAGGAGCTGGAGGCGCAGGTTCTGCAGGGCTGGGCTGAGAGGAGAGATATGTATCAGGAGGAGTTGGAGCTGCAGCAGCTTCAGAGAGAGCTGGAGCAAGCTGAACACTGGCTGAATACCTATGAGAGCGCACTCAGTGCAGAGGACTATGGGGTGAGGACAGACACATAGACATTCCTCAGCAGAAATTTTGTACAAATGTAGTGACATCATGATTTTTTCCAAAACTGTTGTAAGTGTGTGTGTGTTTGTAAGAGATGGTGTTTTGGTTGTCTTCAAGGACTCTGTTTCAGATGTTCTGGAGCTGATGAAGAAACAGGAGGATCTGGAAGCCATGATTCAAGCTCAGAGTGAACGATTTAAAGCCTTACATAAGAAAAAAATGCAGGTAAAGGGGTCAATACCCATCAAAACTATAATTAGTTGTAAAATTTAAAAACTGTAACCAGTTTTGAAATCACATAAGCATAAAGTACTTTTTTGTCATAATCAGCACCTTAGATTTGTAGCCCACCTCATTGGAAATTTATTGTTTATATTGTGTCTATATATAGTAAATTTATATATACTTACGCTGACCATAACCTCCTTGTTTCTACACTCATTGTCCATTTTATCAGCTACACTTACTGTATAGGAACTTTGGAGTTTTACAATTACAGACTGTAGTGCATCTGTTTCTCTGCATACTTTGTTAGCCTTCTTTTACCCTGTTCTTCATTGGGCAGGACCCCCACAGGACCACCACAGAGCAGATGTTATGAATGCAGACGTAAAAAAAAGTGGCTGGTGTATATTTATAATGTTTTATCAAAACTTCAAAGCTGATAAGCTGTGGAACAGTTTATAATATGTTTTTCCTGTAGACTCTTATTATGACAAACAGTGTTGATACTGGCATGTATTATGAGCATTCAGTGCAAGAACACTATGTTAGAAAAGAGTTGTTCTTTACCAGCATGAAGATATGATAAATGCATTATTTTAGTTTAACTGAATTTCTGTATTATTATAAGGTAGAAAGTACACCTTAGAGCCCATGTGTCAAACACAAGGCCCGGGGGCCAGATCAGGCCCGTCACACAATCCTATCTGGCCCGCAAAAATATTTAAATTTTCTTTTATTAGCCCATTTCACAGTGCACTGCACTGCAGTCCCCAGCATGCACTGCAGCGTAATGTGCTCTGACTCTCCTACCGCAACAACAATCTTTGGGACAGCAGTTGCACCTCAATTCTACACACTTCTGCGCAATTCCACACCAGTCAACATTAGCTCAGCAGCTCAGAAAATGAGCCCAAGTCTTAATGAACTTGCAGCAAAGAAAGAATGCCAGATGTCTAGTTCAAGCAAATAGGTAGGTTTAAAAGACTGAGCACCTGGGGGAACATTTAAATTTTGAATATTTCAAGCGTCCATGTAATATTTCAAGGTCTATTACAAGTGTCTGTATTGTACTGCTGAAGTTTTTGCATATTTTGAATAAACAATGGCCAGTTCAGGTTACAGCGCGACATTTATTAAAGATGAGATAAAACCTTTTTTGTTCCACTGGCCCACAGATTTGATACGATTTTTTAATATGGCCCTTTTACTGGTTGAGTTTGACACCCCTGCCTTCAAGTCTATTCTGCAACACATGCTAGCAGTTTTTAGTCTGGTTACTATTTACTGATTACAGAAAAGTTACTATGTTGCTGCAATACTGATTGAGTACAGTCATGTTCTAGAACATCTTTCATGGAATTCCAAATGCACACTGCAAAACCATTTGTGAGAATCAAAATGTATGTGTCAAAGGTTTAGGCTCACTTGAAAAGAAACCCATTTAGTTTTAATATTCTTGGAGTTGAATACAATAGTGTTTAAATGTCACTTAACATCATAATGAACTATGGTCTGTCAGAGAGAGCAGAGGATGCAAGAGACTTACGGAGGTGACACTGGCTCCAGGAGAAAGCCTGTCCGTGTGACATCTCTTAAGAGAAAGCCATCAGATCATCCTGTTTCAGCCTCTCGACCTTCAATAGCCAACCCCATCCTGAGAAGTAACAACAGTGGCAGAAGCGATGGTTCATCTTTGACCTCCCGTGTTTCCACAAAGTCTTCAATCTTGAAGAGAAACAGCAGCGGCAAGGGTGATGATTCCTCTGCGGTTCCTCGAGTGGCATCTGTATTCAGGAGGAGCACCAGTACTAATGATACCATGACCAAGATTCCCACTGCATCCTCTCACTTTTCAGAAAGACAAAACTCAATAGAAAATTCCTTGCCATCAGTTACCGCCAGTGCTGTTTATAGATCCCACGAAATCCCCAGCTCAAAACAATTCAACCAGACTTCCATGCTTGAAGATAAAGTAGATGCTCCTGAACAAACAGATATAGCCTACAAACCTTCCTCACCTGACAGTTTTAAGCCAAAGATCACCCCCAGGAAGGTCAGATCACCAAGTCCAAAGGAAGAGATTGAGGAAGAACTGCCAACATCCATATCTCCTGAACCATCTTCTGTAGTCACCCCTGGGACAGCTGAAGCTACCATCACTGCTTCTCCAGTGAGTGACCTTCCTCCATCTCCACCACCATCTCCTCCCCCATCTCCACCCACTCAGAGAAAATTAACTGAGGAAACTGAGGAATTGACTAAGGAAACTTCTGCTGATCCTCCAGTATCAACTGCTGTAGCTACCAAGGTGAATCTTTCACAACCTTGTGCACCCAGCCAGTAAAAGACTTTCTGTTTTGTGTTTACATAAATTATTTTTTACCCTTTTTACTCTCATTTTCTTTAGGTGAGAGCAGCTTTTGTCAGAATGGAGGGAGCACTGGAGATTAAACTGAAACAAGGAGGAATTAAAGTAAGCTTTACAACTGATGCCACATGCAGATGGCTGCAAAGTCCTTTTGGGTACATCAGGACTAATTTTGTTATAGGTACTTTTGAAATAATTACAGCCAACATGATTTCATGGTGGAATTTTGATGTGTTGATATGGATTAGGGTGTGGATCACTGGGAGACTGTTTATGCACAACTGGAAGAAGAAACACTGAATCTGTTTAAAGACCAGGATGCTGCCTCTGAGGTATTGCATGACTTTTGGACATGCACAGAGTCACATTCACAGTTATATGTCAGATTACAAATCATAATTTCTGTCTATAGTCAAAGCTTCAAATCCCACTCAAGAGATTACAATAAAAGTGTTAGAAACAAAATGTTAAATTTATATTACATCATGCATGTCTAATCCTTTACAGAGTTGTACCCGATGGCCCCCTATTGCTATGGCTGGAGCAATTTGTAAAGATAACCCATACTACAGGAGAAAAAACTACACTTTCAAACTTATGTGAGCATGTTTAATGACTGTTCTCGTGTCATTGTTAGGGAAACAGAAGCATTGCTTTCCAATTAGTAGTATTTTCAGGATTCAATGCAACATCAGTTTGTGCTGGAAGATACTTGTTTGTAGGTAAAAATATGTGTGATTCCCTTCTAAGGAATTTTTACATTTATTACATTATTACATTAATGAATTACATACATGACCCAAAATTTACGGACAGATGCTGTCACGTAAGCAAGTTTTCCATTGCTAAAAATAATCCACTTCACTCTAGAGGCAGGCAAAATAGCGCCAGATTCAGATGTTCTAACGCCAATAACTGGGACTGATGAAACTCAGAATGCTTTAATAAGTAGAAGGAAATATTTAACTCTATTGTTGTTTTCCCTGCTTAAGACTTAACGACGGCAGTCATTACCTTTTTGCCGCCTCCTCCCAAGAGGAACAGCAGCAGTGGCTGGAGGAGCTACAGAGCTGCACTGGTCAAAGAAGCTCATCAGAGAATACTGGGTAAACAAACAAATGCTGACTTGCCATTTTGAGCCACATTTTCTATATAATATGAATGTGTACATGATATATTTTACAGTATTGAATTAAGTTAATCACTTGCTCATGTTGGGTGATGCCATCAAAGGTCAACCGATATATTGGCTGACCAATTATATGGGCTGATGTTAAGGTTTCATGGATTTATCAGTGTAAAAGCACAGTCTTCTATACCAGTGAGCCCTTAGTAGAGATAGCACCTATCTGATACTGGGTATCAGTATTGAGCTGATATTGGTAGAAACTGCTGGTTCAGATAACGGAGGGAAAAAAACCATGGAGGGAATCTAGCCTGAAATTACAGTCACATGTGTGATGTGATGTTAGTTGTGTGTTGCTTCCTGAGGGGTAGTAGAGTGTTGGAGTAGTTTGAACATGATATACCACTTTTAGATGCTCATCTTAAGAAAAGTGCTTTAATTAAAAATAGTTCATTTTAAAGCCTAGTGGATTTTCAAGAAGAAATATCAGATTGGTATTCAATAAGTCAATATCAGTATAGGTATTGGAAAAAAATTTGGTATTATACCATCTCTGGTCCTTGGGAAAAATATGGTATTATGCCATCTCTGGTCCTTGGGAAAGATTAAGTTTGCCTAATTCAAACATTATGAGACTGTTAGTTGCTCTGCATCAGAGCACGTTTTCCCATATTTTCATATTGTATTTGATACTTTAAGTTCTGTGTTGTCTCTGCAGAGATGTTTGTGAAATCATGTATTAAACAACAAAGAGGTTAAAACAATTAGCTAATTTGTTAGGAGGTGCCAAGTAAGATTTTAAATTTGCTCTTGTTTGAGAGTTCAGTATAGTGAGTTGATGTTATTGACATACTTTAAGAGGAAGTTATAAGGTTGTGAATAAGTGGCTTGTTTTATATTATTATTTGTTTCTAAAACTTATTTACAAAACCTGATATTTGACATTCATGTCAGTCAGTAAAGCATACTTTAATCAAGCTTGAAATCTGCATACCGTTTGACCAAATAAAATTAGATCATCTACTCCTGAAAATCATTCAGTATGGTAATAAAATGTTCATACTGGTCAGACCTTTATCAAACCTGCTGAAACTATGAGATAAACGGTTTGAAATGTACACTTTTCAAAAGATGGTTTTTCAAGGGTTCTTTAGTAAAGACAGTGGTTCTGCATAGAACCATGAACACTCAAAGAGCCATTTGCATGTTAAATGGTTGTTTGCATGGTGAAATGGATCTTCAGATTGATGGAGAATGTGCTGTATATGGTTCTATATAGAACCTTTTTGAAAGTGGTTCTATACAGCACCAAAAGGGATTGTGCTCCCTGACTAAAGGTACTGAGCTGTACCCTTGAGGGCACCACCCAAGTGACAAGAGGGGTACTGCCCCAGTGACAGTTCCGTACCTTTATTTCTGAGAGTGCAACAAAAGAGGAATTCTTCTTAGTGCTATATAGAACCATTTTTGGAAAGGTTCTATACAGAACTATATACAACACATTCTCATATTCAATCTGAAGATCCATTCACTATGCAAAGAACCATTTAAGTTTGCAAATGGATAGATATGTTAGATAAAATATTATAAAATGTTTTTTTTTTTTACTCTTTAATTCAGGATAAACACTGAAGCGAAGGAAGAGGCAGTAGAGCAGCAGGACTCAGTGTCGGTTGACACATCTTACACTCAAGCCTCCCCTACAGAGCCAGTCCTGAAACAGGGTGAGGAACTGATGACAGTCTGTAAAATTGTTTGTGTGTGAATGTATGCTTTACTAACCAGGGGTTCTGAACCAACTACAGATTCTACAGAGAGTTTGGAAATAGAGAGGGGGCCGCCTCCCAAACCGCCGCACACATACTACAATATACACCGTTACCCAGATGGAGGAGAGGGCAGAGACTCAGGTGACATCAATAGTGGATCTTCTGTTGTCAGTTCTCACACTTTTGTTCAGAGAAATAAAGGTTTGCATCAGTCTAAGCAATGCTTTGGGTGACACCTGAACACTTGTATCTTTTGTCTTAACACTTAACTCGTTCCATGCAGTATGCATTATTGACTCTAAGATGGAGTGAACATTAGGTTGTCATTTTTACACCAATGTCAGTTTATTGGGGTCTGTGACAAGATTTTATTAAAATTCTAATATCAGCTGCATTACAGTTAATCTAATTCTTTTTTTTCCAACTTTCCATATTGTTGCTACCAGAAAAAAAGCATTTGTCCTTTTTTGTACATAATTTAAAAAATGTCAGCTGCTGTGTCAAAATATCATGACCAACAGATATGGTTCCAAAAGATTTAGAATAAAAATTTTGTTGCATTGACTTAAGAATATTTTTCCTTCTCCCGTAACATTACTTTTTTGAAAAGACAAGGTTTTGTTCAGACAGCAACAATATGTTAATATGCCTTGCAGTCTTTCTCATGAAGATGCTGAAAAAGATGAATAATCTCTGAGTGAGCAAGCCACCAAATATTAGCCACCAAATCTCTTAGTGAGAAAGCCACTAAATATTACAGACTTGATGTTTGAAATGGCTGAAAGGCAAGAAATGACAAGAAAAGTAAATGCACTTACAATTCAATTTGTTTCATTTTCAACAAGGACATTCTGAGTGAAATTTTGCTAAGTTGCTGTATTGCACTGCATGAGCCAAATTTTTGGTATAATTTGACTGGTATATGAACTATATACCTGGTGAATAGGATTAGATTAGGATTAGCTGTGTTAACCTGGGCTGTTTTGTTGATTTTCAGGGTCTTTGAGAGGTCTGAAGAGGAGCCAGCCTCCCTCCCTCCCCTCAACCCTTCCCCCATTGAACCAACAGGAGAGTGGAAACAAAGAAAAGACCAAAAACAAGAATGTCTTCAAGAAATTGTTCAAAATATAATCTATGCGATGCTGCACAAATGTCTAAATGGGATGAACATTCTGTGATTGCTAAGCCTCAAATGTTACTTGATTTGAAATCTTTACAGTATGAATCACTCTGAAACAGGATCAGTATACACAGTATGAAATCAGTAGTTTGAATCATGAACATTTAGTCACTTTTCATGGCAGTTGAATTTTAAGCGTTCTTGCACATTTTGCACACTGACTAAAAATACAAATATTTAAATTTTTATGTAGTACACTGATGAAACCTGTGATATAAGCATTCAATGTATATCCTCATTAAATATTAATGAAAGAATAGACTGGCTATCGTTATGATTATTACCATTACTATTATTGTTAGTATTATTATTATTATTATTAGTAGTAGTAGTAGTAGTAGTAGTAGTTAAACTAGGGCAGCTGTTGTAACTAACTGTATTACTAACTGTAACTCTATCCTTCTTATCATTATTAATATTATTATTATTATTATTATTATTATTAGGAATATAGTAGAATCAAATTGGGCAGCTGTTGTAACTGTAACTGTATTTGTAGGCATGTAAACGATTTTATGGATTTATGTATGTGTACGTATATGTACGATTTTATACGCACGGACGTTTTTAGTCCGATTTATGACAAACACACACACTTTTTACTGGTCATAAATCAGACCGTGGATGTGGATTTGGGACCGCGTGCACGAGCACGTATCTACACCCATGTTTACCCATCAAACATTCAAAAAAGGCCCACTAATAATTAACCCATTAATAGCCATCCGTAATCTTTTGCCAACAACTGCACATAAAGGACGCTCATGTCTGATGAGATACTATTCCAAACACTGTCCACGAGTCCCTACACACTCTTATATACTATCGATACTAATTCATTTAATATTATTATTATTATTATTATTATTATTATTATTATTATTATTATTTGGGTTAGCTGCAAAAATCTGCTTTCATCGTATACGTTTTCTTTTGGTTCTATTTTGTCTTACAGTGCCAAACATGTACCCCTCCGCCATGAATGGATTT
>JAILXH010251228.1:4476-14695 GCA_023558415.1 Piaractus mesopotamicus
GATTAGAATCTGTGATCCTGACAGAACTTCTCTGCTTGTCTCTTAAGAAATAAAGAAAGTAAAATGACACTGTGCTTTTGTTATCATCAGTGATAAGTGCAGCTTCTCAAGCATAATGTTAAATAGACATCAGTTGAAAGTCTTTGCGCTGTCTTGGAAATATTTTGGATGGCAGAATCAAATCAAATTCTCATTGTCACATATCGAGTGTCAAACATAAGTATGGCTCTAGACGCAGCCATGACGCAAAATGATTGTTATTGCTGTGGAGTCAAATAATGTACATGAGACAAATGTTGACTCTTATTTTTGGATATTTCTGGGTTTTTTTTTTTAGCTATTTCTTTATTTCTTTTTTCATTTTTAATGTACATTCTACTGATGTGCATTTGTTTAATTTGGATATTCTAGTATCTGTAATGAACAGTTGTACTGTTATCTGCAGGAAAGGAATAAAACAGGCCTCAGACTTTTCAGTTACATCCTTGGTGAAGTGATCATGTTAAGGCACTAGTATCAACATGTAGTATAGTATACTTACTAAATCTTAAACATGACATTTCACAGGATTATTTCCCTGCATATTTTCTCCTTGACTCTCTGTGATGTTATGAATATCAGAAATGTGGTTTTGGTATTTAATCACTGGCATCTGGAAGGGTTAACCAAGTACTTGTACATATCCAGCGCAGTCCTTACTACTATATACTTGTGTTGACCATGCACATATTAAAGCTGCATTCTTTTATCCCTCTCTTGTCTTTGGGGTCTGCCTTTGGGGTCGGTTGGCATAAAGGAATACTGAGGCTCAAGAACGGACTATAAAAGAACAACCTTCATTGAAAGAAAGGGAACTTCAGTCAGAACATGACACAGTCACCGGACACAGAAAACCAGCAATCTGGACCATCTTGAAATATGAAGAAACCATTGGTGCAGTTAGACACCAGTGGCCACGCTGGCCGAAAGGTCAACAATGGACAACATAGTCAACATAGCCATTGGTGTCTGGGTGCATCAGTGGTATCTTAATTCTTTAAGATGGTCCAAACTGTCAAAAAAAGTTCTGAGATGTAAAGAACTCACACCAAAAGTCAAGTGCCTCAAAGAGCTTCAGAAGCTTGAAAGAGTGCTTAGACAGCAGTATTATGAAAGCAGTACAGCATCCAATCAGCACCGGAAAGTGGCTAAACGCTACAGAGATGAGTAAAGCAGACTTCTCAGACAGCGTGTCGATACGCAGAAGAAGAATGTCTTAAAACACACAGCCAGGAAAGTCCATGAGGGAAGCGAAATGAAAAGTTTTGGCCTGGCCATGTCAGTGGCCCACTTTATATACAGTCAGTCATCCGGTTTGCCTTGAGGGAAAAGATACAATACAAATAAGAACTGCTGCTTCAGACACTTGGCAAAGCAATTCTGGGGAAGATGAAGAGATAATATCGTCAGTGGGACATACAGTCACAGTGCAGGCAAGACATCTGTGTCCAAACACTATCTGTAGCTCCATTTGAGTCTTTTACTCAGTCAAATTTATGATTTGGAAGTTTTTTATTTAAAGAATATAAAATGAAAATTTCACAAAACACCCATAAATAACATTTATGAGTCATGCTTTGTGTAAGATGGATAGAAACAACAACAACAACAACAACAACAACAATAATAATAATAATAATAATAATAGCTTTATTTTAATAATGTTGTCAAACATAAAAATGCAAATCAAAATGCTTCACAATATCTTTAACTTTAAATTAAACTGTTTAAATCAAAAGTACCAAATATAAAGAAAATGTGTGTTTAATAAAAGTTCAAAAGAAAACTTTAAATGGACAAAAAATAAAAGCAAAAACAAAAAATAAATACAAATAAAAATGCAATAAAATATATTTATTACTTAATCAGTCTCTTTAATGCTTTCACTTATGTTCTAGGTGTTAACTAGGTAAATGTGAGGTACTCTGAAATACTAGATAATTATGTTGGGTAACATGATTAGAACCATGATGGTTACAAGGCAGTCTAATTAAATTACAATATAAATGACAATATATAATATAAACAAGTGAGTACTGTACCACACTATGTAAGTACTGTGCAGTTGTTTTGGGTAAAAGGTACTGGGTAGTTATATGATGTAAAAAGATTATGCACAAATTACAAAAGTCTTACATAATAGTAACTGTTTATCACCTATAAATAAAACTGAATCTGGGCTGTGAAAAAAAAACAGTGATTCTCACAATATTTTCACTGGGTCATTACCATCAACTTCATTAGCAGTAACTACCTTTCCACTTTGTGCACAAAAAACAAAACATATCTTTGTCTTTATCCATGGAGCCCTAAGCAGCTGCTTATTTCGCTTATTAGATAGAGCCTGCAATGCATGGTTAATACTTAGAACTTAGAAGACTGTGAGAAGAAGCCTTACCGTGATCTGATGGTGGCTGTCGCCAGTGTGAGAAATACCCTCTGGTATTCGGGGGGTCCCATGTTGGCTAGCTACTCCAAAATTGGCTAGCTGCTAACTCACATGCCATAATGGCACTGTTGTAGCTTCAACAATGGTTTAACAATTCTTTTTAGAGACAAGCTCATTTCTAGTTTGGTAATGTGCTCTTCCACACATTAACTGAGTTCTTCCACATCTTGAACCAGTTTGCTACAGCGCCACCCTGAGGCAGACAAGTGCTGCATTTCTAGTTAGTTAAGAATACCAAAGTCAGAAGCTCGCTGATTGTGGGTGAAGCAGCTATACACTAAATTTCCCATTAATTTTTTGTATTTGTGCATTTATTTATTTTTTAACAGACTGCATGACATCATAATACGTTTATTTTCAAGGCCTGGCCAGAATTTTGATTATGAGACATTCTCCAGGGGGCTCCAGGACCCTCAATATTTTGAACCTTGGCTGTTGCTACTTAACGTTGTCGCTAAGGTGGAATAGAAAAGGTGGCATAGAACAGAGATAGATGGCATAGATTCAGCCTCCGGTAGGTGAAAGTAAGCTTCAGATTGTTGTCAGGTTCGGGTCAAGTTCAGATTCAAAACTTGATGCTGTGGGTGGAGTCGAGTCAGTTTCAAACAGAATGCTCTCAGTTTGGGTTCAGGCCAAAATTTCAAGCCTGAATAAAGCTGTGCCCAAAGCCTATGAGGGCCACTTGCTTTGAGCTTCATTTGTTTGATTGTCTACTCGGTACTCATGAGAGAACAGACGATTCTGCAAGTGCTACATTACTGTGTGGGGGTGTTATTTCTCTCTAGGGGAATATCAACAGGCCCAGTAACAGACCACGTTCCATTTATCCTGAAGAGTTTGTGTTTTCTATCCTTTTTTTTCCAAGTTATGAAAGATTGGCCCTAATACAACAAGCACATGTTGGCCATCACTGCTGAAACAATCACTGTCACAATCTTCTTGGAAGTGATCAAGCATGGTGTTGGAAAAAACTGTATCCCTGAGATACAAACGTCTCCATATGCGGAAAGTTGGCCCACTTCTTCAGTCCTCCAGGCCCTAACATACAGTATATTTAGCGTTACGTGTCAGCCTGCATTTGTAATTAGCCCTGTTGGTGCTTATGAAACATCCTCTATCAGATCAATGTCAGCCTTATTGGAATCATGCCGTTCGTGCGGTGGAATTTTATGAAGTTTGATTTAATGAAATTCATGCATGTTGTCAAACTGCAGGCTTAGCAGGAAATGAAAAAGAAGGCGTGGATGGGGGAATCTGTCAGTTTGGGGTTCTTTCAAAGGCAGCGGTGCTGCACTTTGAAAGTTCATAGATTAACTTCCATTAGAGTGAATGGCGCAGATGGCCTGCTTCTCTCTATTTCCGTACGAGGCTGGGAATTTGTGTCAGTAGAAGTCCGTCGTGTTTGCTATCTCCGAGTGTGCTCTTCCTCTTACTATGCCTTTTTGATTTCTCTTTCAGGCCTTTCCCTGCATATCGACGGGAATTTACGGTAAGGACCCTCTCTTTCCTTTTTTTATCCGACTTGCTTGAGTGCATCTGGAAGGGAGATGGGGTTTTAAATGTGACAGTTAGTAATAAATTTGAAGAAAAATATACAAATCTTTATTAGAATTTCATTTCAAATTTAGGACCCAAGGTTATTACACTATCATGAGATGGCGCCACCTGTTGAGAGTGACAGCTACTGCAGACCTCTTTCACAACCAGCACCCTAAAGTGTAAAATCCAATGTAGTTCATGTGCTTCGTGGGCAAAGACATGTTTGGTGTCCATAGTTTGCCAAGTTACACTTAAATGTTCACTCGTATGCAAAAGTTTGCATGGATGATTGATTGATTGATTGATTGATTGATTGATTGTTTTGTTTATTTGTTGTTTTGTTAAGTGAAAATAAGCTAACATGTCCTCTACAGAGAACACCCTACTAAGCATTTCTTAATGAGCAAATTATGGCACATCAATTTTTCCAATATATTAATCTCAGCAAAGGAATAGATATTATGCACTAAAATGTACAGAAAAATACCATATTTAAGCTCTCTGTAGAGGACCGAGCTCTGTGTATTTACTTAGAAAACCAAAAGAACATGTTTGACTGGTTCTGCATATGACCACATGTAGAGATATGCCTAGGTGGTCACTTTGGGAGCACTTCACAATAACAGGCCTATTAGATAATGATTAAATAGTAACTTAATCTTTGTCTAATAATTAATAGTTTGTACTATTTATATAATTGCAAGCATTAATTATGCAATAATACATTAATAAATACTGCTTTTTGAATGATTCTGTATTTATTGATATAAATAATTTTGACATAGATACCTAATTATTAATGATTATAAGGTTATTTCATTCTCTTAACACGTAGCTAACAAATTGCACTTAAAATAAAATATTAAACGTTTGCATAGTTGAAGTCATTTATGATTATAACAAATAACTGTCTACATCCTGTTTTAAATGATGTAGTTTTTTCATGCTAAGTAGTTAAGCTACATAAGCTGTACCGGAAAACGTCTAGTGGACGATTATTTCAGTAGTTGGAAAAAAAAAATGGATGACACTGGGAAATAATTATGATGGTTAATGGCTTTATGTTTTTAAAACCATATCATGCTTCAATCCACAGATCTAGCCTACAGCTTCTGCTTATGTAATGTGCCTGAAATGGCCAGCAGTTGATGAGAGAAGTGATTCACTTCACTTTGAAATGCAGCGTTAACTTTAACAGTGCATGGCTACTGAACCTATATGAATAGAACAAAGTAGAAATACAAACTTCACCTGACAAAATGCTCATATGGGTCTTTGCTGTGCTCAAAATATTTTAAAGTGCTGTTCCTTTGCTATTGTTTCTAGCAGTGCAGTTCTGGGAAGGCTGCAGCCCCCCACGGCACCCCCACTTCCCGCTTCCCCACATAACAATAGACAGCATTCTCCTCCAAGGCTATTGAGTTGTCCAGTGATGTTGGCAGTTTACAAGAAATGGGAGCGTGTGCTAGCCTTCATCAGCCCAGCTAACACTCACTGACCATGAATACATTATGGGAAAAACTGAGTAAAAATAAAAATAAAAATAAATAAATAAAAAACTGTAATTAACAAATCTAGAAGAGAGATGCTTTCTGTTTAAATAATTGAAATAAATAAATAGATAATAAGTTGCTATTTATAAATAAATGATAAACGTCTTGATAGGCTTCTTGTTATTATATTACCTAGAAATCACTTTGGTGACTATATTGTATTTTTAATGCGTGGACTGTAGTTATTTCTATATATAAAATACCAAAATGACTGTTGAAAGTAGTTTGAGCAGTAGTGGATGTGACCGTATGTGTAATGGTAGAGAGAGTTGGCGTCTCTGTCCAGCGCAGCGGTGAAGAGCAGAGTTAATTCACTTCACCAGGCTGCACCAGCGACTTCAAGGGGAACAGCCCGAGCCTCGCCTGCCGCCACATTAAACGGCCTATTCAATAAATAAACAGGCTTATCTCCAGCCGCAAACTGCCTCGGCCTCTTCCCCGCAAGACTCATTAATTGTGGAGACGGGCGCAGGGAGAGAGCGAGGACAAAAACCGGAGCTTTAGAGGGAGCGGCGTGATCAAAGGCCTAATAACCTGGAATGCGTCCCTCTGGCACGCTTCCCCTCTAATCCTGATTCCTCTTCATCGCCGGCTGAGGCACATCAGGCTGCTTTTTCGCATGTAAAGATGAAAACTCTCTCTTATAATAGTCAAAGCCAGAAGCTCGACCCATTTCCCCATCGACGAATTGGGCTAACAGAGTAATCCAAACCCCAGAAGCGCAATAATCCAGGCCTAGGTTACAGCTCTGTGTTACAGCACCTGTTAAAAGTTTGGGGACACCCTGCTTTCATTTCAAATTATGTGAATTTCCAGTGTCCAATGTCATTTTGAAGCTGAGCAGAAGCAAATGTTTTGACGTTTTGAGTGGCTAGGAAGTTGACTGGAAGGGTCCCAGAATCTCCACTCAGTGGTCTTGAGCAACAGTATGAATCCAGTTTGATTGTAGATATGTTGGGAGGTTGTTAGGTTGTGATATAAAATAGTAGATGTGTCCAGAATGATGGTCAAAGCTGTAAAACGACTGAGAAAACTGTATAACTTAAGAACAAAGCTATAATGAAATAAATATCCAGAATGGCTTGTATTTAATAAGATGCTGAATAAATCCCCAGGTAAATCCCCACATAATAGGTCAATTAGAACATATTATTGATAACTTATACAATATATTACTCATCATTATATATATCTATAGTATCTTTTATTCTAGCATATAGGAATGTACAGACATTTTCTATGTAGTAAATTGAAAATGTAAAATATGGACTTTCTAGATGATGTTATATTTCCCACTATTTTACCAAATTTTTACCATTATTGCTTAATTCACGCCTCCCAGTGAGAACGGTCTGGGTTCAATTCCCGGCCAGGCGACCAGGTTCCTTTCTGTGTGGAGTTTGCATGTTCTCCCCGTGTCTGCGTGAGTTTCCTCTGGGTACTCCGGTTTCCTCCCACAGTCCAAAAACATGCAGTCAGGCCAATTGGACATGCTAAATTGCCCCTAGGTGTGAATGTGTATGTCTGTCTGTCTGCCCTGCGATGGACTGGCGGCCTGTCCAGGGTGTATCCTGCCTTCCGCCCGATGACAGCTGGGATAGGCTCCAGCACCCCACCGTGCCCCAGAAGGATAAGCGGTTTAGATGATGTGTGTGCTTAATTCAGTTGTTGATATGTCAGCAAAGCCATTCAGAGTGGTTTGATGTGAAATCGTTCGTTATAGAGTAACTTAGCAGCTCGGCTTTCTTTACAGTGGTGGAGATAGGAACCATGGGTAACAATGTTTACAGTGCAAATATAGCCATTTTATTTGCTACCCCAAACCACCAGAAACCTTTTGATTGAAGAAAGATAATGTATTTTGTTTTTCATTGCTTCAGTAAAAGCATTTGATTATCTTTATTCAAATAATGCATTCCACTTAAACTGCTTGTTACCACAGCAAAGTGTAATTTCTTAGGCATTGACTAAATTTGTTCACTGTGCAGTTTGCAGTTGGACTCTTCCTATAATTGACACGCTCTTTTTCTCCCCTAACACTGTGAGAGACAAAGTCAGTGGTGATGGATGGTTGGGGGGCAAGGGTTGGGGTTCGGGGGCCGTTCATCGGGGGCGTTGTAGACATGGGCTGTAAGAAAAATGGCTCCTCACTCGCCGCTGACAGTTCAATCCTTCAGTCCAGCCTATTAGCACAGGTACAGCGTCCCCTGGCTTGGCACTCAGGACAGGCACCACCCATAAACAAACCAGGCTGGACGGTATGATATGGATTATTAAGTGCCGTCTGCCAGACTCCATCAATCAGCAGCCTCGCGACCCCTGGGTTCAAATGGATTATTCCTTTCTGAAGGGGGGCAGGACATCTCTCTGTGTCTTACAAGATCAGTATTGATAGGTGGGCAGGAGTCAAAGTGCAGACACTGATAAAAGTCACTTTGTCTTTCAGCTTTTCAGTGTCTCTCACTCTGACTGACCCTCTGTCTCTCTCACTCTCAGACGCTCTGTATTTGGATATACTTGAAAAACAAGTAACATTTTATAATGACCACAGTTTATAACACATCTATATGCTATTACTTAATAACTGGCTGATCATCAAGGAGTATTTTTTTAAGGTTGTTTATGGACTCAATCTCCTATTCTGGTGTACTGGAGTTTTTAATGAGGTCATTTGTTGACTCATATCTCCTTTTCTATTGTTGGTGATTGTTTATTAAAGTAGTTTGTGGACTAATATCTCTTATTCTAGTGTATCAAAGCATGTTAACAGGGTTGTTTATGGAGTAGTATCTCCTATTCTAGTGTTTAGAAGCATATATTGAGGCTATTTATGGACTAATATCTACTGTTCTAGTGTTTAGGAGTGTGTATTGAGGTCATTTATAGGCTAATATCTCCTATTCTATTCTGTTTGGATTGTTTATTAAGGTGTATTGTGGACTAATATCTCCTGTTATATTGTATTGAAGCATTTATTATGGCTGTTTATGGACTAAAATCTCATATTATAGTGTTTAGGAGCGTTTAATGAGGTCGCTTATGGACACACATCTCCTATCCAAGTATTTAGAAATGTTTAATGAGGTTTTTTATGGTCTAGTATCTCTAATTGTAGTGTTTAGGAGTGTTCATTGAGGTTGTTTGCAGACTAATATCTCCTACTGTAGTGTGTCAAAGCATTTTATCGGGGTTGTTTGCAGACTAATATCTCCTACTGTAGTGTATTGAAGCATTTTATTGAGGTTGCTTATGGGCTTATGTCTCCCATTCTAGTGCATCAGTGTATTTCGATAAGGTTGTTTATGGGCTAATATCTCCAACTGTAGTGTTTAGGAGCATATTGGAGTCATTTATGGAGGAATATCTCCGATTATCTTCTTTGGGAGTGTTTAATGAGGTTGTTTATGGAGTAATATCTCCTATTCTAGTGTATAAGAGCATTTATTTAGGTCATTTATAGACTAATGTCTCCTATTCTAGTGCTTAGGAGCATTTATTAAGATTATTTATAGCCTAATATCTCATATTCTAGTGTTTAGGAGCGTTTATTGAGGTCATGTATGGACTAATGTCTTCTATTCTAGTATTCAAGAACATTTATTGAGGTGTTTTAGAGATTAATATCTCTTACGCTAACGTATAGGAATGTTTATTGAGTTTGTTTATTTACTAGTTTATGGATTTCTCTCTCTCTCCCTCTCCCTGTCTCGCTCTTCCTCCATTTCATTCAGTTCTTCAGTTCAATTTCAATGCAAGTCATTCAATTCAGTTCTGATAAGCTGAACATAAATAGATGTTTCTGTCACTCTCTCTCTTTCCCCTTATCTCTCTCTCTCTCTCTCTTTCCCCTTATATCTCTCTCTCTCTCTCCCCTTATCTCTCTCTCTCTCTCCCCTTATCACTCTCTCTCCCCCTCCCCATCTCTCTACATCTCAGTCTTGTTCTCAGATTCAATTTCAATGCCATTTAAGTCAATTCATTTCCATTCAGTTAAGATGAACATCTCTTTCCCTTTTCCTCTCAGTTCAGTTCTTCAGCTTAGTTTCAGTGCAATACAGATCAGTTCACTTAAAAAGGGCATTCCAGCCCGTGTTATGGAATACTCTGTAGCGCAGGGCTATAGCCCTAACTTGCCGACTGTAGCTTCTGGCTTGTTGTCCACCTCATCTAATGCATCATTTCTATTGTTTAGGTAACCTGTTCTCTCCACTGTAGTGATTTGAAGACAGTTACTACAGTTATGCAGCTACAATAAGTCGGTTTCTTAGGAGTGACGTTTGCGCGCTGCCTTCTTCCGTCTGCATTTACCAGCTAACGGAAAGAAAAAAAAATCAAAACATCTTGGCTCTAGAAATTCACCCCAAAGAAGTTGTAGTTCGTCTTACCCTCAAAATAGATAATCAGAAGGGGGCTTTAATAATCTTTAAACAGAAAAACATCACTGTCGAGACCACTGCAGGACCACCTTTGAATGCAAGTAGGCATGTTTACAACAGATGTAGCAATAGTTACATCTTGGCTGGAGTGCCCCTTCAAGATGAGCATTAATAGGAGTCTCTCTCTCTCTCTCTCTCTCTCTCTCTCTCTCTCTCTCTCTCTCTCTCTCACTCTCTCTCTCTCTTTTGCTGTTTTTCTCTCT
>JAILXH010251230.1:0-14926 GCA_023558415.1 Piaractus mesopotamicus
GTGAAATACTCTCCTTTCAAAACTGCCCCTCCTAAAAACCTAATGTTATACAGCAAACGTGTGCCAACTGAATGTCTGCAGCGATGTACCAAATTGAATTTGTATTTTAAACTGTGTAATAGAATACACTTTTTATAAACACACGTACGCCACTATGTTCCACTGTTGTTTCCTCTGAATCTCTGGATGTGCCCAGATTTTTTGCCAAGTTTTTATTACTTTGATTAAACTGTGACACAAATACATGTGCTTGTTTGCATTTGTTGAACAAAATGTGTAAACATGCGGATACCGTTTGGTCTCTTGCACAAGCAAAAGAGAGGGTGTGGTAAAGGCACTGTGGTACCCATTTGTTATTGTATACAAACGGAAACAAGGGGTGGGCAACGTAACGGGAACACCAAATGGCAAAAACAGCCACACCACCTCAAAAATTTTAAGTCGATGTGAATCAATGTCTTTTATTTCTGTATAATGTATTGTGGGCAAAATTCAAGTGTTCGTAATGAATGCAAATCTGAAATAGCAGAAAAAAGTATTTGGGAAAACATCCTGTTACATTAACTATCATTAAACATTAAAGTTCAACAGCAGCAAAACGATGAATCATGCTTAATATGACCAGGGACATGAGCTAAAAATGGCCCATTTGGACACATTATACAGTGCCCTCCGCAAATAATTACACCCCAGGTAAACATGAGCAAAATGGTCTGTAAAAAACATTTTATTGCTTATCCATTTGATCTTTCATTCAAAATCTTCTAAAAATCTAACCTTTACTTGAGGTACATTGATTGATTGAAAAGAACAAAAACACGAGACTGGAGAACGCAGGAGAATCTGAGACTATTCCTCCAAACAGAATCTCTCCAGATTCTCCAGATTCTGAGGTACATTTTTGTGGACTCTCCTCTTCAGCTCATCCCACAGATTCCCTATGGGGTTTAGGTCAGGGGACTGGTATGGCCATGGCAAAACCTTGATAATATGTTCAGTCAAGCATTTTGTGTTTGATTTTTGAGGTTTATCTTTAAATCAACACCCAACACTGGCCCAGTTTAAGCTTCGTGGCTGACACCCAACAACAGCACAGATCCACCAACATGCTTCACAGTGGGGAGGAGGTACTTTTCTGCATGGCTAACTTTGCGGCCACACCAAACTCACCTCTGGTGTTTGTTGCCAAAAAGCCCTATTTAGGTCTCATCTGACCAGAGAACACAATCCCACTGAATGATCCAGTAACATCTGACAGACTATAGGTGCTTCAGTTTGTTGGTTCTTCACCGCAGAAGCTTTCCTCTGGTAGCCCTCCCAAACAACTTGCAGGTCATGTAGGTGATGTCTGATTGTAGTTTGGGAGACATTCTGACCTCAAGGTCTAAATAATGTCTGCACCTCCACTATTTTGATGCCAAAATGCAGAAAGAAAATTTTAAGTGATAAGAAGGTGTGTCCAAAATCATGATATTATACTTCAAACAAGTAAAGACTGTATCAGGAAGGAGGAAGAGTGGCTGAAATCTGAAGCCCACTGGCAGCGACAGACAGACACAAACAGGACAGTTACTAAAATAAGCAGCCCCACTGACCTAAAACCACAAAGCTCTGTTTTGACCTCAGTGACAGTCTCAAGCAAAACGGTGTGTTGTTAGCTTCACAAAAGTGGTGTAGGGCCTCCATGTGGAAACCACCTGCAACTGTGGAACCAAAAGGGGAAATAAAGTGTAACCTAGTGTAACGGGCATAGGACACTGTAGAACTGCAATATGGTTAAAGAAAATCACGTGTAATTCCCTCTGATACATATAGATTTCTTGGGATTTAGATTATTGTACATTGTACGTGTTTAGTGTGAAGCTGAGATGAGGGTTTTAAGGAGTCTCTGCTAAGCTCCATGATCACATTACTGCACTTTGACGTCATAATAAAAATGATCGATGCACTTTAAAAAAAGAAGCTAGATGACGACTTTATTGGTAGTAAATCACTGGGCCTTCTGTCTTTCAGTGTGGTAACTGAACGTCAATCAGTGGTAATTAGGATCTTATGGGTCCTAGTGCTGTAAAACGAATGCCTTCCCTACTCACACAACAAAACAACTTTTAATTCATCAAAATTTGACAGTATAATTTGCTTGTTATGTCTCAAACAAGTGAACCCCTCCACACACTAACATTTAACTTTATGTTAACATTCGACTACCTATTTATGATCACAGTAACTATACATCATATCGCTGATGTTGGAAAAACCCTGTATCTCCAAAATGGTAACTTTACAGAAGGAAAAAACCTACTTTACTTTTACTGTAAGTCAATGGAACCATTGATACATTAAATCATGTTGCAGGTTGTGAAGGATCCATGTGAAAACGGTTAGCATGAATGAGCTTCATTATGAATAAGAGGAAGGAAAAATGAGGGCTGTCTGTTTAGTGTTGTTTAAAGCTAACTGATGATTAAATGATGGTAAAAAATAACGGTTTAAAATGGATGGTTCTTCAAGGGTTCTTTAGGCTTTTATGCAGATCCATGAACACTTAAAGAACCCTATGCTTGATTAAAGAGTTCTTTGCATGGTTAAATGGTTCTTTTGATGGCGATTGATGAATGCGAGTTCTTATATTATGACAAGCCTGATGTGCTAACAATAGAACCCTCCATATCCACAACACATTCATCAGTCTGAAGAACCCTTTCATGATGCAAAGACCCCTTTGATCACACAAACCATTTTCTTTAGATAGGAACCCTTGAAGAACCATTATGTTTGAGTGTAACTCTTTCTGCGAGTTTACAGTTGTGTTTTTGGGGGGCCAATAAAGATTGTCGATTGTGTATTGCGATTTGAAAGAATTCCAATTTTGTAATATTTACAATGCAAATATAATCAACTTTATTTACTATCCAAAACAAAACCAGTGAACCTACACATCTGAGCTGTACTTGTAAATTGGATAAAGATAAAATAGAGAAACATCTGAAAATAAACATTTCTTTGGGGACTATTTTGCCTTACAAAGACCAACATGTACCTCCACCATGAATAGATTTTAAAAATACATTTTAGCCCAATTCTTTAAAACTGCTGTAAAACAATGGCTCAGGCTTCAAGAAATATTTTTAATGTGCACAATACCTAAAATTTCTAGACGCATTAAACACTTCAAACAGTTCCGATCAGCACCAATAAAAGATTCCACAAGTTTCTCTGAGAGTTTTAACATCAAAACCACCCTGAATGATTAACTCAATTTATTCCACAATCAGTGGAATTCCCTTCAATTTTATCCTCAAAGAAACATCTACATAATACAGAAAATCTGTATTTACAACAATCACCAGAATATTAAAAGGTTGCTTCAAATGTTAACACACCATTCTTAAACGTATATACAAAAATGTTTTAGTGTAGGTCTAGATAACGTCCCTAATTATGCATAAACGTGTGCATTGGATGTGATAAGGGTTTGTGGAAAAAAAAATTTGAAGAATTTGAAAGCAAAAACAAAAAAGTGTCCCAAATTACATCAACATATCCTACAAGGTTTTGCATGCTTCATCAGCCAGGCAATTCATTACCACTCAACTTCAGCATGACTAGTGTCAATGGAGAACATGCAGTACCATGCAGAGTTATCAGACTTGGTCAGTGTTCAAATGCAGGTGCTAAGGTGATAGTTAGCGTTATTTAAAAGCATTAGACGTACAATAGGTATCTTAAAAACCAAGTTTATTTCCACCAAATTTTGTCCAAGACACTGGAGGAATGAGATTCCAGTGAGTGAGGAAGGATCCTCTTACAGTTACAGGTGTATGCTTTGAGGTATAGTTTTACTACTATTAAAGCCACTTTTTAATTTAACCAATAAGACGGGAAGAAATCTCCTTAAAAGCAAAACAGAAATGTAGCAGAGGTGGGAAGGAAAAAAAAAACAAACAAAAAAAAAAAAGAAGGAAAAAAAAACAAAAAAAACAACAACAACAACAACAAAAAAAAACTGGTCACTTAAGGAACTTGCTGTCTGCAAATTACACACACACAATCTTTCATAATCCCTTAGCTCACCTCAAACTTTGAGCCATGCAACTTTGCAACACAGAGCACAGGAGGAAACGGGAAAAAATAACTAGGTACAGAAACACCAAAAAATTAAACAAAATCATTTATTATGAAAAAGGTTTGAGAGCTCTGAGGCTAGGTGTGGTAAATACAGCCAAGATGTAAAATACAACCATACAATACATTAGATTCAAAAAGGTACCAAAAAGTACAGTAAAAAATAACACTTCCGTCTCTGGAAATGTAAAAATGGACAAAACGAAAAAGGTATAAAATAAAACGTGAAAAGTGACATTTGCTTCCCCCAGTTCCTTATTTTGTTGTCTGTACAAAATGGAGCAGAAGGCCAGATTCTGCCAACATCCAAAAGTAAAAGACTGAACCCCTGTGTTCACCGGGACCAGTTCACTGGTTTGGAAGTCTTGCGACCTTTAAAAGAGAAACAGCAAGATGTTTTACTCGCTAATTAGTGATATTCCAACAGAAACAGTGTGGTAAACAGGCATGTCTACATTCATTACATCACCACTTCATATTTTTAAGTGTTTACTATTGCGTTTCTCTCTTCAGTTCCCAGGCTACACCTTCCCACCCCAATTAAATGTAATTCCCCCTCAGCACTGACCAAATGAACGGAAATGAATTCCAACGGATGCTTTCAAAACATGTTCAGGTTCTAGGGCCATAAACAGGGAAAAAGAAATTACAGTGCATACCTGCACTACACATGATCAGTATGGTTTGTAGCCCTGATGGCCACCACGTCTTGGAGTTTTCCCATAGCTTGTGTTGCCCTGGTCTGGGGTGGAGAGAAGAGCATAGAAAACAATTTAATAAACCTTGTTTTTACAAGCCCAAAAATACAAGACTTAATTTGGAGAAAAGCTCTTACTGTAGTCATAGCCACCGCCATAGCCATAATAGCCTGATGAATAGTCGTAGTTTCCATAGCCTCCGTATCCACCATAGCCTTGTTGCCCACCATAGCCATAGCCTTGGTTTCCATAGCCTTGATTCCAGTAGTTGTTGTGGCCCTGGTTCCAGTTAGGACCCTGGCCTGCAAGTGTTAGAAGCGGTGATTAGGCTTCAGCTAGGTTAAGACCTTACCTTTTATATTACATATGAACATTATATACAGACAGAACACAAGAGCTTTAATACAACAAAAAGGAAACTACACCAGCTTAGAATTTGGGTCCTAGGCAATGCAGTATCCAAAGGGTACAAACTAATCTTCCAGGCCATGTTCTGACTGTATCAAAAGCTCATACTGTGTTGCCCAAACTTAACCAGGGGTACTGTTGAAAGGGGGCTCTCTTGCACAGAAAGACTGTGTTGTGTGCATCAATCAAAGAAAAGCTAGTTTGCAACATCACCACTGGTTTGTTTCTGAACACTTACCGCCACGTCCCCTGCCTCTGCCTCCAAAGCGACCGCCATACTGCTGCTGCTGGTACACCTCCTTAGGCTGGGCAATCTTGATCTCACACTGAGAGGACAACAGGGACAAGATCACTGTAACTGGTGCTCTCTTTTAGGTGTAATACTGGCATCACAATAATTGAATACAAGTTATTTCATGACAAGCTCTTGAGTATCCAATAAAATAAGTTACACCTATGAAAACGGGTTACTTTGGCGTTGGAGTCGTATTTGTCCACTGCCTTGTAAATGTTCCACTACGCAGTTTTTATTGTTATACGCTGTTAATGCGGAGCTCAACACAGAGCCACTAGACAGACCATCTGTTTGGCAACATCAAAATTCAATCAACAGTGCCTACATCAAGATTTGCTCTTGCCAGTGCCAGTAAGAGCCAACACAAAATTGAAAAAACACTTACAAGGCTCTCTTTTCCATTTGAGTCCTTGGTTCCACTGACATTATGGTATTTCTTCTCAAGGATCTTTTTGACCGTTTCTTCCTCTTTAAAGCTGATGAAGACAAACCCTCGCCTTTTGTTTGTCTTTGGATCCATTGGAAGCTCAATAGTCTCAATCTGTAACAATGGAGAGCAAACAAGACATCAGACAAAGTAAAACTTACAAATTAGCAAGCTATCCCATTACAACATGCCAGTTCTAGATCATACCTCTCCAAAGGCCCCAAAATACTCGCGGATCTTCTCTTCTGATGTTTCAGGATTCAGACCACCAACAAATATCTTCTTGACCGGCTCCTTCTTCATCGCCATGGCTTTCTTTGGGTCAATCTGTCTCCCATCAAGCCTGTGCTCCTTCTGAGCCAATACCTACAGCAGGAAGAGAAATATGAAGCTTAGTGATGAGCATCAGCATGAATCAAAGAGGAGTGGAGTGCGTTAACAGTTGGCCAGAACTTACTTTGTCTACACTTGCTGAATCTTTGAACAGAATGAACCCAAATCCTCTTGACCGTCCAGTGTTTGGGTCCATTTTAATGGTGCAGTCTGTCACCTCACCATATTTAGAGAAGTAATCTTTGAGATCCTTTTTACTAGTGTCCCAGCTGAGGCCCCCAACAAACATTTTCCTAGAGGAATAAAGTATGCGTACTTCAAAATAAGATAACAGTAAAGGGGGCATTGTAGCCTCTGCTTGTTTGCAAATACATTAGACTCATTTATCAGAATATCTTGAACCAGGATAAGTGTTGCTTACAGTTTGTGATCTTGTATAGATAATGGTTGCATCCATAATATAATGCCCACAAAATAACAGTATTGTGCCAGATGGTAAATTTTCCCCTAAATTCTTTACACTTTCTCCCTACTTGTTTAACAGCAACGTATGTGGTGTGCTTAGGATTAATTACTAAAAAGAAAAAAAATAAAAATAATAAAAGAACAAGACAGAGCAGTCATTAAATTATGCAAGGTTTGTAGGTTAAGACAATCATTTAGTATATGGAAACAAAAATCAAGAAGCAATCATCTGATACCATAACACCACGATACCAAGGAAAAGATAGTAATTACATTTTATCAGTGTCACCCATTACTAAATGGGGTGATGCTCCACAAACTTAGACACTTAAACGGTTCTTTAGTAAAGGCAATGACTATTTAAAACCATGAGTTTTGTATACAACCGTCTGAACGATTAATAAGTTCTTTTCATGGTAAAATGGTTCTTCATATTGGCAGAGAATGTGTAGTGTATGATCCCCTAAAGCATCTTTTTAAAATGGCTCCATATGGCATCAAAAAAGGTTCTTCTACTGCCAGGATGTCAAGCTTGTTACAACAGAAGAACCCTTTTAGGTGCCATAGGGAACCATCTTCAAAAAGGTTCTACATATAACCATTTATAATACACTCTCCATCAGCCTGAAGAACTATTTCACCATGCAAAGAACCATTAAATCACACTAATGGTTCCATACAGAAATTTCAACTCAATAGAACCATTGCCTTTACTGAAGAACCCTTGAATAACCATCTTTGAGTGTTTATAGAGTAGCAGGAGTTTAATCTCAAAGCAAATTAAAATTCTCATATCGTCACTTCGCGATATATTAAGAAAATATATCAAGTTATTAACGTTACATCTGACCATTATCGCCAACCGCTAAATGGGGAGAGGCCTCGTTTCCAAAGCGCCCATCCCCCTTCACCGGCACATGGCGCCAACAAAGACGAGGAGGACAAAGGCCACCTCGGCCAATTCATCCGAGGTTTTTAGTGCCTTTTTTAACGTACCCAGCATCTTCCTCGCCTTTACTCGCTTCGATCTGGCTTCCCTCGTTGGCTCCATTTTGATCTCCGTCTTTGTCCAGGCCGGATTGGGCCTCGTCGTAACCCTCGGCTCCGTTCAGGCCTTCTTCTTCATGCCCGTTCTCTGAGGTCTCCATAAACTGCTGCTCGGCATCAGACATGACGACTCTACAGCAAAACAACGGCAGCGAAAAGTCAATAAAAACAAAAATCCATCAATTTTATTCAGTCGGAAATATGGCGAAGCAGCGTTATGTAAGGAAATGGCTGCCACCATTTTGTTTGAGCTTTAGCACAAGAAGCTAGCTTAGCTACGGAGAAAACACAAAAGCTCGATAATGCGAGAATTCCTGCCAAAAAATATAACCCACTGCTGATTTCTGGGGTTAAACGTCTTTACAAACCAGAAAAAAAAGTCCTCTTTCAATCTGCAGCTTTCTATTCCCCAGCTTCTTTTTCGAATTTTCCCGTTCCACCTTAAACGGTGCAGCATTAACTGCAGCACTGCTTAAGGTGGAACGGGAAAATGCGAACAAGAAGCTGCCGCTGCCATGCCGCTCGCTTTCACTTACGTAAGCCCAAACCTCGAACACAACAGCGCTGTTTAAGGCTGTTAAACCACATTTACCGAGAAAATGCTTCCTACGAACACTAAAAAAAACGACATCAACCATTATTTAGCAATAAATACAGTACCTTAAAAGCGTAGTCCCTTCCCGAAACTAACGTTACGTGCGTTAGCTTATAATGGAGTCTCTCTGTGAGATCGTCCTCACTGCGCCACCTGCGGTCTATTTTATATTACTGGGCCATAGACCGCGTGGTGGAAGCGTTTGATTGGCCGGTTTTAGCTGCTCATCACGGCGACGACCAATGAGAAAAGGGCGCCACTACGTCAGCCGGCAACGCCCCCTAAACGCGGTACTTCTGAAATTACAAGCAGGAAGTTTAGACTTGTTTTATTAATTATGATGAAATTATATTTATCTCTAACATTTATATGCTCCGCCAAATGTATCGTATATGAATTATGAACACTAACACGCAAATCATAATTTGCTGAGGCCGTACGGCCGTGTTTTCTTTTAGGAAGGGCAGCACGTGGTTGGGATATCGCTGTGTGTTTTTCAGGGTTAAAAGTGAGGAAAATAAAAACAATTATATTCTAAATGAAAGAACTGAAGAAATCAAACATTGTAAAATACTGGGACTGTAAAACGTGACTGACTTTTAAAAAAACTAAGTAAAAAAAAATAAAAAATAGTAGGAATATTTGCGCATGCATAAAATACTTATGTTATTAGATTTTCAGGGATGTGTGCCTAGACCACAGCTGCTCAAAGTTGGCCTTTGAGGACGTTTGATTTAGCTCACCAGTAACTTACTCTAACCAGACCCCCTCACCAAACAAGAGAACATTTTTTAAACTGTAAAATATCACTTATTAATTCCTCATTTTTCTTTTGAAATTCCTTTTGCCTTTGAAATGATATCTTTTAAGTATACCAAAGAAAGTGTAATGCCTTGTCTTTTTGGCCCTCAGCCCACCACAACCCCTGGTTTACACTTTTATCATTTAAAACAGTCAAAATGCAATACAGATTAACTAAATTCATGAACACAATAAATTAAATTTCAGAGACAAATGATTTCCCAAAAACAGTTTATTTTTAACTTTATATTTTTCAAGTGTTTCTGTCAGCGGTCAATGCAAAAATGATTTGGATTACTCTTGGAAAACTCATAAGGCCGGTTTTTCCTAATGTAATGCAAGTTTATCTCTGGATCATGGTGCATCCTGAACAAGAGTTACTTTGGGTTTGTTTGGGTTATTTGACATCAGCCAGTCAGCCAGCCATATCTAGATAAAATGCATGAAAGGAACACAGATTAGGCAAGCAAAAAAAAAACAAAACATGGATCATCATTAAAATCCTGACAGATACCATTCATTTCTGAGGAGTAACATTTATGGTTACTTACCAAGGGGTCAGCTGGTTTTGTCCTGCACAGCTCAGTAAGGCCGAGGAGTAGTGTTGGTGTAATAAACCTGCTTAGGTAATCTTGCGCGACCTCACCCATTGGAATAGGTTCAATCACAGCTGGAATAAAAAATTGTCGTCCATATGTTCAAAAATAACACTGCGAATATAACTAGATGAATTGACTGTGTTACATAGGCTGCTTTACTTACAGTTGGGAAACATGAATTTGAGCTCTCTTTCAGCTGCTGAGAAGGTTTCACTGCCATGCACTGCGTTCCTCAAGTCAGACGTCCCGTATTTTGCTCTTAGACTGGGGATTGTCAAATACAGAATGAATGATTTGTTGTTACGCAGTGGCAATTTTGAAATAAGGATGTTTCTTGCTGTGTAGTCGCTTTCTTTTCACAGAAGACAGTCTAAAGACTGAATGAAACTGAGGCAAAAATACAGAATGTCACTGATTGAATTGGTTTTAATGGTTTGGAATTGCATCACTTTTGTGTGATATTTTAGTTCATTTTCTTGCAAACTTGTAATGTGCCCTTTTACACTTTCTGAGCTTTTCATCTTCTGTCAGAGCTTGAGTGTACAGAAAAAATGGACTGCTTAAATAGCTTAGAATGAGAACATTTTTCATTGGCTAAGTAAGATATCACAAGTATTTTGTCAGTTGCTCACATAAATACAGTAATAAGTATGTTAATATAATATAGAAGAGAAGAAAGAAAAATAGTTATATTTAATATTTATATATTTAAGTTATACAACAAAATAAAAGATAATACAGCTTTAAGGAGCTCAATTATGCTTTCCCAGCCTCTTAAAGGTGAATTTTACCAATTTTTGGACATTTTTGCACCAGTTCATTCTTTGAGATGTAAACAAATGCAGAGAAAAAAAAATATTGATTTCTTTACAGAGGTGGTGATAACAAACAGACATTTTTACTATCCAAAAACAAAAGTGAAGAGTCCTCTGAGTTTTCATATGTAATGTTAAAAATGGTAAAACAGTCAAAAATCTGAAAAATTATGTTTCCTTTGGGTACTTTGTTTGCCTAACAATGACCTGTGTACCTCCCCACCATGAAAAAATGAAAAAAAGATATGGCAGATATTTTAAGCAAAGTCATATCTAAAAATGATCATAAACCAATCTTAGACATTAGGCCACATATTCATAACCATTTCATGTAAAAACTTCCAGAGAGGGAACTTTTGGAGGCATTAAACTCTTCAGATGTCTGGTTCCTATCACTACCACTGAGACCAATTAATTACTTGTTACTTATCTGTAAAATGGACCGTTTCGCACCAAACCGCTTTGAATGGGTTTGTATACATTTTTCCCAGAAATGGGTGGAATTCCCTTTTAAGCTGCTTCCTGATGGTGATCTACCAACAAATGATATCTGGCACAACCAACTAGTTTGTAGCAATGGTGGAATTCAGATGCAAACTCTTTCCTGATCTGCTGGGGAGTTCAGATAATAAGGAATATAGTGGAGGCCCATTGTAAAGTTGGAATCCATTGTTTTGTAAAAAAAAAAAAAAATGCATACTTCAATTAGTAAAATGTAAACATTTTGTGCGTTTTGATGGAAATGTTCCATTCTAGAGAAACATACCAAGCCAGAATTTTTCGTGGTGGCAATGACAGGAACTGGAAGTCCAAAGTGTTTAATACCTTTTGAAGTTATTTCATGGGCAGATACACTGCCTGATGCTTTAGACGTTGTTTAACAATAGCTTTGAGATAAGGTTTTGGGCTAAAATGTATTTTGAGTCTATTCATTCATGGTAGTCTGATCTACCACTGTCACCACTAACATTAGATATATAACCTTGGAAGACACGTGTAAGTTCACTATAAATTTGGGATAATAAATATTATCCAAGCTATATTCATGTTGTAGACATCACGGCCCGTGTCACCACCATTGTAAAGAAGTCTGGGTAAGTTTCTCTGTAATGTGCCATTTCACATCAAACCACTCTGAATGACTTTAGTTACTCAATGATTTAGTTATGCAGAAATTTTGAAAACACTTTCACAGAGTCATCTGCAGACTGGGTGGTGGCTTTTTGGGTACTTTGTAAGTAGCAGCTACTGTGCAGAAAAAATATTGGGTGAAAATGTCAGTAAAGACTGATGCGGAGGACACTTCAGAGAGGCAGGAGAAACTGTGGGCCGGGTTCTTTTCTGATCTGTTATTTGAATAGATTGTTGACCTGTTGTTCTCGGACTGTTAGTGTCTGTGTGAATATAATCAGTGCAGGTGAAGATGGCTGGTTAATGCGAATGAGGTGAGAACGATGACAGGGAGGGGGTCCTGGCTTCAGCCTTACAATTCTTCTTTAGAATCTGTTATGACCCTTGGCTAACTAATGGCCGTCCATGGAGTCGGGTCTATTGTTCTACTTGTAGTTTGTAATTTTTGCATATGTTTGGGTCGTTGTGTGAGAACTGCTTTTATTCCAGTCTGTGCTTGACCTTTTGGAAGACGTTATTTCCACCTCTATACATCGGCATTTTATAAGACCAAGTTGCCAGAATTTGATTAATCACTGTTGTATCCAAGTAGGGTCTTGGTGTCATTTGTTTAAATGGCCCATATCACGGAAAACTGATTTTCCTCAGTTTTTTTTTTTTTTTAAAAGGAGTTTGACGTAGTATTTAAGATGCAAAAATGACAATGTCATTGACTTGACTTGAAACATGACTTTAAAGGGGAATTCCACTCACTTTTAAAACATTTTGCATAATTAAATTGTTAAAAAAATGTAAACAAGTTTAATGTGAGTCAGAATTGTTCACAGTGGTGGTGATAAGAACCAGACGTCTGAAGAGTTTGACTGCTCTAAAAGCTCCCTCACAGAAAGTTATTACATGCAATGATATATGATACAAATACGCTGCCTGATGCACAATTGCAATAAGATTTTGGCCTAAAAAGGGTCATTCATGACAGAAATAGCATGCAGGGTCTTGTAAAGCAAAATAATATCCAAAGAAATAATGTTTATTCTATTCCATTAGTAACCTACAAGTGAAATGCATTCATTCTTAGGGGATATGCCTCCACCATAACTGGATATCTTGTAGTTTTTATACCTTTATGTATTCTAACCACTAATGTTGTTGTGGTTAAGCCGTTTTGTTTGCTTTCATATTATAAGGTTAGATGTTTCTCTCCTGAGCACATAAACATACAAAAGAGCAGACACATTTTAAAGCAGGTAAATAATTTCATTAGATATGAAAAGGTACGTTAATAGTAATAAAGAGTATGTTTGCATACTGTGTTTGCATAAATGTAAAATTATGAACATCAATCAAGCCTTCTATTACACAGAAATAGAAAAATAATTCACCCACAGGTAAAAAAATTATTTTCGTTACCTGTCAGGATGTGTCTCTTTGGCCTTGGTACTGTTAGCTGGTCCCATCAAGGCTTTCCAGGTAGATATGGCTTGATGCCTGGCCAATGCGAGGGCGACGACTGGACCAGAACTCATGAAGGCTGTCAGACTTGGAAAAAACAGTTTTCCATACTGCTCAGCATAGAAGTCACTGCACTGCTCCGGACTCAGCTGAAGCTTCCGCTTCTGTTGCACAAGACACAAAAAAACAATCTGAGGAATTAAATAATTTAAAGGGGAATTCCACCAAATTTTCACAATTTCTGTAAAACTCAATTGTTGAGATGTAAACAAAGTCATTTAGAGTGTTCTGATACGAACTGATGCATTGAAGAGAGAAATGTATCTCTGATTTCTTTACAGTGGTGGTGACAGGAACCAGGGGTCACAATATCTACAGCGCAAATATAACCATTTTATTTAGAATCTAAAACAGATAGTGAACCTACACATAGTTTTATACGTAGTGTTCATGATGATAAAACAGTGGTAAATCAGAAAAAAAGATTTCTTTCGGGACTATTTTGACTCACAGCACCAAAAGTTTATGGCAAATCATAAAACAATGTCTCAGCCATTGGGCAACATATTCATTACGATTTTGTGTAATAACTTTCTGTGAGGCAGCGTTCATATACACTGAATGCTTCAGACGTCCAGTTAATATCGCCACCACTGTGAACAATTCTGACTTGATAAATTTCACTACTGTGGTACATTTCAAATCATAACACCCTAATGACTTTTTTATATGTCTTAATTACTGATACAGAAATTGATTTTAAAAAATCAGTTGAATTTCCCTGGTCTAAAGATACATTGGACAGAGAATGGAGAATGAGCACTGGCATTGCAATTAGGGTCTGAACGAGTCTGCAACATTGAAACTACTGCTACTTTTGCTCAATTGGATCTTAGGCACTATTCCAATCAACCTCTTAAAAAATGTGAACTTTCAGTATAACTCAGTTGGATAACGGTAGCCTGTATTGCATTGCTTACCTGCACCACGTTGCAACTGTCTGAAACAATTGCAAACAAGGTTGTACCTTGTAACCTGTTTAATTCTAAGGTATAAAGAGAGGAAGTAAAATGGTAATATGAAAATGAATTGTGACTGATATAATTCACAAGTAGGTAGGGGGGTGAGAAATATAAAGGATATGGGCACTTTAATTTGTCGGTTTGGTCAGCTACCTGCAAAATGGTAAAGCCGGACTGTAGAATGATGTCCTCAATTTCCTCTGCCTTATCAACGGCGTCCGGCTTGATGACCGCCAAAGTTCTTTCCAAGAAGAGGCTAGACGGGGGCAAGCGGTGCTTCAGCTGCTCCTCTTCCATAGTTCATTCACCTCCAACAGAACAGGGGAAACACTGAGATTTCAAAATATGGTTTTATTTACACACTTAAAAAAGATGGTTCTTTAAGGTTTCTATAGTAAAGAAAATGGTTCTATATAGAACCATGAACTCTCAAATAACCCTCTGCATGATTAAAGGGTTCTTTGCATCATGAAAGGGTTCTTCAGATTGATGGAGAATGTGCTGCAGATGGTTCTATACAGCATCTTTTCGATAAGGGTTCTTCTATTGTGACAAGCCTGACATTGTAACAACAGAAGAACCCTTTCTGTTGTTATATAGAACCTTCTACAGAAGCTTAACCTCCATCTGAAGAACCCTTTAGTCATGGAAAGGGTTATATGAGTGTGCATGTTCTATATAGAACCATTTCTTTACTAAAGAACTCTTGAAGA
>JAILXH010251230.1:17966-29877 GCA_023558415.1 Piaractus mesopotamicus
GCTGTTGGTGCTGATGACCTCCTGTTTCAGCTCATCGACAATAATTTTACCCTCAAGGTCCTGAGGACATGGTAGAAACAGAACTCCGTTAGTATTCCCTTCACAGATGTAGATCAATCACATTGGATCAGACTGAGCTCTCAGAAACAGCCTCTTTTATCATCACTTGACTGCAGAAGGCATTTGGGTTTCATCACTGAATCTCACTCTGACAAGTAGTTGTTTCGGTAGCCTATGAAATTCACATTATTTGATTATGTCATTAAAAACACCCACCGCCATTTCAGTAGGCAAGCCGTCAATGTGACTGTGCTTCAATTCTATATAATAATGGCAGGTACCTGACAATGATATTGATATGCTTCTCAAGTCTGTGTGCTCCCATCACTTTCTACATGCAAATATTTACTCAATCAAATATACTCCCAGTAACAGTCTGGCACACTTATGTGACTCATTTGCACTGAAGTAGAAGAAGGAGGAGGAGGAAGAAAAAAAACAAAACAAAAAAACACCCCAACACAGCAACGGTTTCCCCATGAAGCTAGAACTGAAAAGTAAAACATTTTTATTATGAGAATTACCTAAAATGAATGTAAAAATGTTTCTGAAATCAGCAGAAAAGCACTTTAGCACCTGTTAACTTCAGTAACCAAGAAAAATTCTGAAAATCATTTACAACGATTTGATTTCATGATTCATTTCTATAATCTCAGATAATTAAAAGATTATTGCATTGTATTCAAAGAGCATCTAAAATGAAGTAATAAACACTGCATTCCTTTTGTTTACCAGGTGTTTCAGGAGAAAGTGATGACACGAAAAGGGGGTGCTCACCCAGATTTTGATGCTGGGGCCGGTAGCAGCGCACAACCAATAGCGATTAGGGCTAAAGCAGAGGGCATTAATTGCGTCTCCACTGTCCAGGGTGTACAGGTGCTTTCCCTCGTTCAGATCCCACAGCATGGCCTGTCCGTCCTAAAACATGAAAATGAACACAATCAATGCACATGGACAGCAGGACAGCTTACTTCAAATACTCTCTCAAAAAACATTTAAGTGCTCAGAAACAGCCTCTTTATCATCACAGTGACACAGATGGCATTGATGTTTCATCACCACACCTTGCAACTGTGAGAGAATCCCTTAACTGAAGATGCGAAATCAGATTTGCTCTGATGGTAACTGAAAAAGCTCACTTAAGTCATAAGCGAGCAAAATCATGTAAAATGTGTGCAATCATTTCAGCTTTAAAATGACTTCATGTGTCCTGACATCTGATACATATCTGATATGCAGCAATGCGACTCAGTCTGAACAGCCAGATCGGAATTCATGTGACTTAAGTCAATCCAACTCCACATTCGCCATAATTTCGTGCTGCTGAGACCTCAAACATTTGGGGTGATATTTCTGTACAACAATTAGAAAAGACTTATCCAAAACACCTCCGTGTTTGAAAAGATTTTGAAAGAAATGGCCGAAAGCAGCCATTTGAGAGCGAGGCTGCAGCATTAAAGAAATTAAAAGTCTGAAAGCAAAGTTTAAAGAATCTGAGGACATGAACCAAAGAACCGACCGCGGCTGAATAACCTGCCCTTTTAACGGCGAGCTCCAACACATTCTGGGTGATGAGCCCAGCTGCCAGTCAATGAAGCTCCATGATGCCTCCTGTGATGCTGGCGTTCACAGGCAGTCATGCCGTTCAATGGCAGTCATGACCGTTTACCTCTGGATGAGCTACGTGAAGCACTGTTCTTTTTGCGCATGCGGGTCAGTTTAGGATTTGGTGAGAAAATCAGATTTGGGCTACTTTTACCTGCTGTGTGAACATAGCCTTAGGTACGTCATGAAGGATTAATGTACGTCAGATTACGGATTCGACTTTCAAATAGCCCTCTTAACAATGGTGTTCGGTCCAGTTTTTTTGACTAAGATCTTGGTTGGTCTATTGTGTGCACATTAATATGGTTAATGACAAACTGAGAACAGGGCCCAAGTCATACCTTTCCTCCAGAGGCACAGAGGGAACCATCAGGAGACACAGTAACTGTGTTCAGGTATCCAGTGTGACCGATATGGTTTGTCTTCAGCTTGCAGTTAGCAAGATTCCACACCTGTCAAAGAGTTTAATACATCAGATATTTGGTTGACAATGACAGACTAATCTAAGGCAAACATGCATGACAATGTTACATTATTCCCCACTATGCACAGCACTAACACTAACATCTTCACAGAATCCTTCTTTTGGGTCTTTCGTCTGAAATCTTTACCCGTCATAATTGCAGGACTTGTCATCAGAGCGCAAGAGCTCAGAGAAAACATGTCAAGTTTTTAATCACTGGGTAAAGCACTGTGAAATAGCTCTAGCAGAGCAAACTGAAACTACCTTACAATTTACTTTGAGAGAATGAATCCTACCTTGACCATCTTGTCCCAGCCGCAGGACACGATGATGGGGTTACTGCTATTTGGGGAGAAACGTACACAAGATACCCATTCCGAGTGGCTCTCGTCCTACAGGAGAGAAGGCACAAGTCTCAAAACCAGAAATTCCTACATTTACGGATGGAACTTAAACAGTCCATGCATAGAGCCTGACCTGGATGGTGTATTTACATATTCCGAGGGTGTTCCACAGCTTTATGGTCTTATCCCTAGATCCAGAAACAATCTGTCGGTTGTCAGCAGAGAAAGCTACGCTCAAGACATCTTTGGTGTGTCCAACAAAGCGGCGAGTTGTGGTGCCACTAGAAAAACAAAGGGCAGAGAGACCAATATTTACTCAGACATCGCAAAAAAGGGAAAACTATGCCAAAGGGAACAACATTGGACATTTTCCCCAACACTTAGATGTTTTCTGACAAAAAGCAAACACAATAACGCATCCTGTATCATCTCGTACATCTCTCTTGAGTAAGTATAAAGTAAGCTTCCAAAGTACTGTTGTGTCTACCCAGACGCAGTTAGCCTTTATAAAACAATGTCAAAGTTGTTAGAGAGAAACTGCACCAAACAAAAAACCTGTTGCAACTCAATGTAAAACCTGCACAAACAACCTTAAGATTTCTCTTTGGAGAAAGTTACACTACATGTCCAAAAATATCCAGACATCCCTTTGTCCACTAGAAGGTTATAAGGCTCTCCCAGCACTGGGCTGTGGAGCAGTGTATTTGCATTCTTTGGAGTGATGAAGCTCCATCCAAATACCTCTGGAATGAGCTGGAGTGACCCAGAACTAATCATCCAATATCAGTACCTGACCTCACTAACGCTTTTGTGGCTGAATGCAATCAAATCCACTGAGCAATTTTCCAACATCTAGTGTAAAGCCCTCGCAGAACAGTATAACTGCACTTAATAGGTTCAAATTCAGAAGTGACTTTGGATGACCGGGTGTCTACAAACTTTGACACAGTGTCTATCAGTTCTTTGGACATTAACAACACCGGGGCACAAACATCTCCCCACCTTATTCGACCACACTCACGTTGTCAGGTCCCACAGACGCAGGGTGCCGTCCCAGGACCCAGACAGCGCGAACTGACCATCGGAGGAGACAACAACGTCACTCACGAAGTGAGAGTGACCTCTGAGGGCACGCTGAGGGACACCATAGTTGGTCTCATCACGGGTCAGCTTCCACATGATGATGGTCTTGTCTGTAAATACAAAAACAAAGGGCAACAGACTTAGACTTCAGTAGTTCAGTTAAAGAAAAGAAAAAAGAAAACAAAAGAAAAAACAATTACACATCACTGCTGTTGGAACAAACCCCATTTTTGTCATTTTTCAATTTTTGAAAATGATGGAAAAAAAAAAAAAACTGGTTCCATCGACTTATACTAGATACTATTTTGGAGATACAAGGTTTTGGACAGCAATGATATACAGATGATGCCAATTTTTAAAAGACGAGCTAAAGAAAATGAAGTGATCTTAGCCCTAACCACACACAAAACACTAGACGATATTCTATTTCAGTACACCATGATATTAACACTGTGCTTTTCAGTTTTGGTGATATTTAATATTATAACCATGTTAATGCCCATAAAGTAGCAGTGTTCATGGGGCAATCAGCTCTTTTCTTCAGCTTTTTAATACTATTTTGCTATTACAGTTAAAGAAACTCTCCAGTCAAAAAGAAAAACCAACCATCGCTACAGTGGTTGCAAATACGCCTATTTGCCTTTTACTGCAGTGTCGAAGCCTCCAGAATGAGATTTCTTGGTCTAAAGACTAGAAAGAAGCCTTTCTCCTGATGCATCCCAAAGAGAATTTTAAAAGACTACAGTCTTTGGCACAGACACTCGGGAACAGGCTGTTTGTATTTATTACCCCCAATTTTTTTTTTTAAATAATGAAAAAATTTTGACATCCAAGTGACATTAGTGCCATGACTCATGTTAGCTAGAACTGCAGATGCATTTACTGGCCTGTAAAAATCATGAATTCTGTCAATCCAATAAGGCAAAGGGGTGCAATGCCATACCATTAATGCAAAACACTACATAATTAACACTAAATGCTAGTTTTAGGCCAGAACACCACCTTAACGCCAGTGTATGTAATCTCATTGGTGCACAGGACTTTCAAAAGACTTGATTTAAGATTCCTGATGAAAAAACACGTTTCCTCTGTGAAGTGCGAGTTCAGATCAACATACAGAAGGGAACCTTACACAGTATCATGCTCTTTTTTGAGAAGAAAGTGGAACAAAGTCCAATAAAACAGGTTTGTACAACAGTCTTCTAGCATAGATCACCAACATGCAGGAAGAAATGGTTCTTTAATTTTACTTAAGCCTATGGAAACTGGAATACCATTTGATACCAGGACATTTTTGAAAAATCTGATGACGCAATGAATCAATACTGCTCTCCTCTGCCCAAGAACACAGGGCAGGGGTTCCTGATAAGTTACTGGTTCTGGAGATCTACCACCCAGAGATCAGATCCAACATCCGGCTCTGACATTGAGGCCCCTGAAGGCCTTCATTACCTGGATTACCCGAAAAAAATCAGGTGTTGGCTTAAGACTGAAGCCATAGTGAATACAGGAGCAGAACCCTCCAACAGAGCATGCATGTCCTAGAACTTTTGGCCAGCGGAACTGATAGTTGTAGTGTTTTTGAGGGCAAATATAACATTTCACAAGGTCAACAGACGTCGTGACTGCATTATTGTAAGCTACGGTAAAGTCACATGGACGCACTGAACACATGTTGACAATGTGCACAAGCGCAGAACCAAGAAAGATGGACCGATATAAACCTGGGCCAAACATACCACATACGAATCTGGCCTAAAAACAGCAGCCTGGTGTTTTGGCTGTAAAAGCTGAGGGCAGTTCGGTGTGGCGTGCAGCTTTAGGGCTCATCTCAGCTCCTCACCTCTGGAGGCAGACAGGATCATGTCTGGAAACTGCGGCGTGGTGGCGATCTGAGTGACCCATCCGCTGTGGCCCTTCAAGGTGCCTCTCACCGTCATCTGCTCAGTCATTCTAGCGATGTTAATGTCACCTATCCAGGTGGATGGAGGCAGATTGTGTCGGAGGCCTCGATCCTCCCTGAAGCTCTCACAGCACGGCCAGAGGAAAAGGACATAGCGCAGCGGAAGCGCAGGCTTTCACTGTGCTGCGCTTCTCCTGTGAGTATGAGCGCGCCCCCTGCTGGACACTACTGTTACTGCGGACAGAACTAAAGCGCTGCATGGTTGTAACGCACAGTCACCCTGGATTCACGTCTCATAAATACACAACATGTCCAAACGTATCCAGAGGTCTCTCTGCGAACAGTGCTTGTATGATTTTCAGAGAAAAGCATTGCCAATTGGCAGGCGTAGTCTTTGCACTAGGCGAAGGTAGGTAGCCTCCTATGGGCCCCATGAGCATTCTCGTTTTGCTAGTGACGAGCCATGCAGGTTTTTCTAGCAAGGATATCAGGTGCTTATGTATGACCCACATATCACGGATATGTGTCCAGTATTTGACACTTATAAATGTACCCAACATACATGTACATATATTTTCAAAAAAATTGTTCCTGGCCCTTTATGATATGTGCATAAATGGCCATATATCAGATTTATGTATGGATATGTGCAAGATATTGTCAGATATCAAAATCTGAAGTCTGTGGTTTGTTATGGTTGCAGAAAACAAATTTAGTAAAAAAGAGTCGAACCCTACTCATTTTCCCCTAAAATTTCCAAGTCTGTATGCAACATTTATAAATATTTGAAAGATTAATTGTCCTGCCATTCTTTTTAAAAGTTATTTCCGTGGATGGGACTGAATTTTGGAGGTAATGAGACGTGGCTATGAGGTTTTTGAGGCATTTTTGTTTTCCACCCATATGCCGACCTGTTGCGCTAGACGGACGGTGTGTCAGTGCGTTTGCAGCCAATCATAGAACAGAGTTCACGATGATTAGCCAATCCTGGCGCAGGAGAGGCGGGCTGTTTCCGGAATACGGGTGGGAAACACACCAAGTCCTTGATCGTAGTACACAGCTTCGAGAACGTTCCGCACTGACGGCCATTTTAGACTTCTGGAACAAAGAGAGGGAAGCAGCGCTCGAAGTGTTTTAATTTTCCTTCTGTAAAGCTACATCTGGTCTGTTTGTGTCGTGTTGTGGTTTCACACGAAGATAGCAAAACCAAGGTGAGGAATACTCGTTGATTTATGCTGTTTTGCTGGTGAAATATCGTGTAAAAACCGTTAAGTTCTCTCAAGTTCGATTGTGGCGTTGTAGCTGACGCAGTTAGCGTTAGCCGTTCGCTAACGTTATATGACCGGTTGTGTAATCAGTAACGTTCATTTTCTGAACAATTGTCTGCAGTGTCGACTCATCTGTTTTAGCTGACAAGGAATAGCAAGTGTCACGATGATGTGAAAGAAATGCTTTTGGTTTTAGCTTTGTTCCTTCAGTCAGACTGCTGAGCTAATGTTAAGCAGGCCACAGTACGGTTAGCTCGGTGTTCGTACAGCCGTGTAGTTTTTAGGCCTTGCAAGAAAAAACGAGTTATCTAACCTACGCTAGCTAATGTTAGCTAACCTACAGAGATTTAAGTAACGTGGCCTATTTTGCTTAACCACTCGGTAACTGTTATCTTTATGTAGGTTGAAGCGAAGTTCCACTTTTAAAAACATTTAAAAACACATGTTTGCATAATTCAGTAGTTGAAATGTAAACAGTGTTAGAGTGGTTTGATGTGAAGTGGTTCATATGCAGAGAAACTCTGACTCCAAAATCTTTACAGTGGTGGTGATAGGAACCAGGCGTCGCCACGTCTACAACACAAATATATCCATTTTATTTACTCTTCAAAACCACCGGTGAACCTAGTTAGTCGTGTCCTTTAAGGTTTTGACGTTATGTGTAGTGTTGGTGATGGTAAGCCAGTGGAAAATCTGAAAAGTTTTCTTTTGGTATTGTTTTGTCATAAAACGTTCTTGATGTGACGTTATCCCTCCACCGTGAATGGACTAAAATAAATTGATTAAAATATGTTTTAGGCCAAACCCTTAGCAAAAAAAAGGGAGCTTTTAGAGGCATTAAACACTTTAGGCGTCTTGTTCTTATCACCACCACTGTGAACAATTCTGACTCGGTGAGTTTCTCTAGGACGAAGCATTTCACATCAAATAACTCTTAACGATTTTGTTGAGATGTTATTCCTTTGGTTATGCAGAAATGAAGAAAAAAGAAAAAAAAATCAGTACAGTTCCCTTTCAAAGTTATCCAAATCCCTGCCAGCTAACCTACCCTTACCAAGGTAGTAAGACTTAACAAAGAAACAAAAAGTGCTTTGTTTTAATTTTAGCTGAGGTTAGTCACGTATTTCTTCAGGCATTTCTTCTTACGAGTCTTCATTTTTGTATTGGGCAGATGAAGCAGCGAAAAAGCGAGACTTTCTGCTCGGCTGTTAGAGAGCTTGGCTGGGAGGAGGGGGCTGAGAGCCGAAAGCGCCGCAGGCGAGACTCGCACAGCAGCGAGCGGGAGAACAAATATCGGAAATATCGCCATCACCGCAAAAGCACCGAAGGGTAAAGCAGACCCTCATGTTTCTCACTGAACTCTCCCATCACATGCATCAGACTCAGGGTATCTTAATTATTGGTGTATGGAATTAGGGGAGGGTGGTCACGGTCATTAGACATTTTCACGATGCGTATCACTATTTTGACACACATTTACAATGCACTAATAGTGCCACATTAAAAACGGTCATCCAAAACATTAGGCACAATGTTTTGTTTTTGTTTTTTTTTTTGTTTTAAACATTTGATATACTGCACTAAATCCAGTTAAACAATAATGCTCTCTTTTTCTAACGAAACATGCAGTTGTTAAAATTTGATAACGACTATGACTGAGAAACACTATCAGATGTGCAGCACTAATGCTCAAATTGAAATGCTATTGGTTTTTGGTACTTTAACATTACTGTGTTGAAACTGGAGGATGAGGTGGTGGGACAAATTAAGTGTATGCTTTGAAATGCTATTATGCTAATAACAGACCTGCTGTGAATAGCTTATGTTGGATATAACCAGACAGTGGCTGATCTGGTCTTGGCTATTTAAGATTGCTGCTCTTTGCAGATAAAAAAGGCAATAACTGAAATTGCTCATTTGTCATCTTCAGCTGTGTTGGTGATAACCGTGGCTGTCCTACCCAGAGTAGTCTGTTGTTGCCATCTAAAGTTTCCAGTTCTATCAGATCTATATAGAACTCAAGTGTTGAAGTACAGTGATCATAGTTACATGGTACAATGTGCGCTACTTTAGGTGCTGTTTACCGTGGAACAGTCTTTGTAGCGTCTAACACTTAGCTGAAAATGTTTTTGATTTTCTGGTTTATGTTTGGGCTTAAATCTGAATGTCAGAAAGACTGTTTGTTAGCAAACATATCACACTGGTTTCGCAGGCTATTTTTATCTTCCAAGTTTCCAAGTGCTTACTAGCTTTGGTGCCGGGCTTTTAAATGACTTCATCATGTTAATGATGTAAGTCTGATATGGATGACATAAATGGGTGATATAAATTTGATAAAGTAATTTAATTCATTTAACTTTATTGTGATGTGCTCATGGTACATGGGAGTTACTCTTTTTAGTAACAAACTCTGATGTGTTTTTCAGGCATTACTTGGAGACCTGGAGTCAGAACGAAAGACTGGAGACGAAGATCAGAGCTGTGGACATGGGACACGACAAGGCGAGCCATGTGAGCATCTGTAAGGAGCGGGAGAAGAAGCGTGTTCGCCACAGGGACCATGACAGAGACTGGCATCACTACAGCAAATCGTCTGGATACAGTGGTCACAGTGCACGCAGCCGGCGGAGCAGCCGGCGTGGACGGAAACGGAGCCGTAGCCGTGACAGAAGCCGCAGCCGCTCTCGAAACCACTCGGTATGAGCACTGTCCGTCTCTCTTCGTAATGGCATCTTTCTCCTCTTTCTCTCTATGTGGACAACTGCACTCTCCTACTTTTATTAGTCTAAATAAATGTTTGGAAGAAATGAGGTATAATGACTTATTTTCTAAGGCAGTGGTTTTCAGACTGGTCCTCAGGGACCCCTAGATGGTACACATTTTTGTTTTATCTGTGTGCAGTGAGCTGGGATGAAGCAAAAAATCTGGACCGTCTGTGTCCCTGGGGACCGGTTTAAGGAACCTTTAGTCTAAGGTGTCTTTAAGTACATTTTTAAAAGGGAAATTGTAGGAACTACTCTCAAAGGAAGGGAAAAGGATTATTAAAAGAAAAAAAACTAAAATAGCTTATGTCCGTTCATTGTCAACTGTTAATGATGTCTACTTAAATTTTTTGAGAAAGTATCTTGTCTGAAAATGTGTTGCCATTGTTTTTCTTCTGTAACACACACTATGTGGTGGGCCCCCTGTGCGTATCTCTGTCGCGGGCTGAATTTGCGTTGGCTGCTCCCTGTGGCCGGGCCTGGCTGCTGCACTATCTGAATGGGCCGAATCGCTTCCCCCCCGTTCTTCCCTCGCTGAATGAATGAATGGCGCGTTCTGGTCCCCCTGATTCACATGGGTTATTGATGATGATGATGATGGTGGTGGTGGTCCGAAACCTTCAGAGGAGCCATCGCAGGAAAAGATCCAGGAGTGTTGAGGATGATGAGGAGGGCCACCTGATCTATCACAGTGGAGACATACTGAGGGCGAGATGTATAGAATATATACTTTTTTGTATACCTTCTGTATCTCTTGATTTTTCTTTTATTTTGACTCATGTGAAATGTCAAGTGTAGTGTTTTAGGTTAATGTTTTGGGGCCATGGTTATTTCAGCACTGCAAAAAAGAAGAACAGTCATAGACTTATGTTTCCGTTTTTTCAGCAGTTTTAGACTAGCATTGCCATGCTTTGTATTCATGTATGTCATGTTTCTCTTTGAGTGTTCCATTATATGCACAGCTAAATCTTAGATGGTTCAGCTATGTTTCTCTTACTAGACATTGTGTTGATGCTTTGTGCCTCTAACTGCCTCTCTTTACACCCTAGATGAGATTGTGTGCACGCTAGGAGAAGGCGCCTTTGGGAAAGTGGTTGAATGCATTGATCACTCAAAGTAAGTTCTTATTTTAGCCTGCACCTCCAGTCTAAGCTTGAAAATTGCTAAAACAAGAAGGTCAAGCAGACTTCTTTAATAGCTTTATCAGTTATGATGAATTTTGTACTCTTACCCATTTGCCTTTTGTTTGATCTGTGTTGCTGTTGCAGTCGGGGCACCCGTGTTGCACTGAAGATCATTAAAAACATTGAGCGCTATCGAGAGGCAGCCATGTCTGAGGTTGAGGTGCTGGAACAGATTAACTCTGTTGACTGTGACAGAAGATAGTGAGTATCTGCTAATATCTCTCACTGTTGGAACGGGGACCTGTCAAACAAGAAAATGTGTCCATATAATTTTCTTAACAGGTTTTCCTTGTTTACAGAATAATTCAACTTAAGGTTACTTGGATGCAAATATCCATACAGGGTTATTAGACACTGTTAATCATAGATATAAACAATGTTTAATAGTGATATAGCATTTGGATATGTACTGATTGTTTCTTTCTTCTCCTTTTAGTTCTTGTGTCCGTATGCTGGACTGGTTTGATCACCATGGCCATGTTTGTATTGCATTTGAGCTGCTTGGCTTGAGTACATTTGACTTCCTCAAAGAGAACAACTTTCAGCCCTTTCCTATAAACCAAATCAGGGACATGGCCTACCAGATCATCAGAGCAGTCAAATGTAAGTTCTGCTACCTAATATTTCATAGAAATGGGTTTGTTAAACATTTTGGTGCTGATGTTTAATTTGTTTGCGAATGAAGAATGAAAACATCAACTAAATGTGGGCATTGAATAAATGTCGGTTGCTAATTGTCCTTTTTCTCCTCAAGTCTTGCACAAAAACAAGCTGACTCACACGGATCTGAAGCCAGAGAACATACTTTTCATCGATTCAGAGTATGACCTTGAATACAATGCAAAAATGGTAAGTGCGAAAGCATAAAGGGTGAACAACTATGAGTTCAGCCTGGGATGTGTAGCTGTCAGTGTTTGGTATGTTTTAGAACACGTATAACTGAAATCTCTGATATGATTTTTCAGAAGCGGGATGAGAGAACCGTGAGGAAACCAGATGTGAAGGTGGTTGATTTTGGGAATGCGACGTATGAGCATGAGCACCACACCACTGTGGTTTCCACGCGACATTATCGTGCCCCTGAAGTCATTCTGGGTGAGCAGTCATACACTTTATGCTCCGTTTGTCTACTATATTTATTCTTTTATTTGACTGTGTGATCATGAGTGTTCGAGTCATCACAATAAGATTTTTGTCTGTTTGCAAACAGAACTTGGCTGGAGTCATTCCTGTGATGTG
>JAILXH010251270.1:27850-41798 GCA_023558415.1 Piaractus mesopotamicus
AAAGCTTTTCCCTTTGATTTCTTTAAATGTTGAAGTTTTATGTGTAACACAAAAAAGAGTCAGTATTGATATCACTCAGCGCTAATGGCTTCAAACAACTGAAAAAATTGCCAAGCTAGTTTGTTTCAATGTGAGATTTTCTATAGGGTTTTAATCTGGACTCTGTCCAGGCCAAAGCCATTTAAGAACCATTATATTTTGGGGTTGGCCCATTTTTTTATATATAGCACCAAAAAAAGGTTTTTGTATTAATTACAAACATTGTAACAATTGAAGAACCCTTTTTGTTTCTATACAGAACCATTTTCAAAAAGGGTTAATATAGAACCTTACATAACACATTCTTTCCTCAATCTAAATTACCATGCAGAAAACCATTTAAGCATGAAATGGTTCTATATAAAACTCATGGTTACAGATAGAACCATTAGCTTTACTAAAGAACTCTTGAAGAGTCTTCATTTTTAAGAGTGTGCTGTAGATTGAAAGTTTTGAATCCACACTTTTGACAGAATTTCTATGAGTGTAAATAATTAAAATTGAATAACACAATATTTAATCACCAGCGATAACTCTGAATTCTAGGTGTTACCGCAGAGTCTGTAAGCAAGCAGAACTTGTGAACACGTCAGCCACAAGGCTCCATCAATAAGCCGACCCAGTTCATCTCTGCTAAAGCTGTGCAAATGCAGCCTTATATGGTGCCTTGGGGAGTATATGTTTTTCAATTGCTTCCTCGTTCAGGAACGAATACCTTGCATATCCCGCCGACGCTCATGCTTGGTTAGATCCTCCCGAGGTCTTCACATTTCACAATAAACAAGATGTAAATCTGAAATAGCGGGCCAGAGATGCGCATTTTTCCCCCGCTCTGAAATTCCTCTGAGTGCAATCATTCAAAATGTCAGGTTTCATCCATAAAAGCCTCATATTTTAAGAGTGTTTAAAGCACTGATGTCAAAGATAAGATTATTAATTTCTCCTCTGATCCTCAGCAGTGATAGATGATTTAGGTTTCCTCACTTTTATAATAATTACTCTTAACTGCCTTGTTACAGAGCAGCGTGTGACTCGTAAAAAAAGGACTAAATGAGGACAAGCACAGGAGGAATATTACATGTCTGCATCTGTTCTAGCGGAGGGTTGTAAATTTTTATCCCTTTTTCTTTTTTTAACAGATTCTACAGAGGAGACTATCACATTGACGTGTGTATAAATGATTACCTGGATGTCTACTGTCCTCACTACATGGACTCAGTGCCGGAGGAGAGGACCGAGCGCTACATGCTTTACATGGTCAACTACGATGGCTACAGCTCCTGTGACCACACGGCCACAGGCTTCAAGCGCTGGGAGTGTAACCGGCCTCACTCACCCAATGGTCCTCTAAAGTTCTCCGAAAAATTCCAGCTCTTCACGCCGTTCTCTCTGGGCTTTGAATTCCGACCAGGCAGAGAATACTACTATATATGTGAGTTTGAAAGGAAAAAAGCAAAATAAGCACTACTGCTGTGTTCAGTTCTGCTGTTGTGCCCTGTTTACATTCATCCAAACTTAATAGGCCAGATTTTTGCAATTTATGCACTGTTGTTTAAAAGTTTGGAATTACTTGCCATATTAATAATATTTTTTATTATTTTATACAATAACTCTTGAATCGTATAGTTAAATAATATAAACTAGACACCTAGAGGTATTTTCAGGTGTTTCTTTTTTATTTCAATGTATCAGGTAATTTAAGAACAAATAGCTAAGTAAACAAGTAGTATAAATAATATGCAGTAATTATGCAATAATTATACTACAACTAGGTAGTTCTAAGGGAGCACCAATGGTAATTTTATTATGGCCAGTTCCAAGTTTTTTAAAGCCAAACTGCCCGACGGCTGTTATTTTTGGTCAATGTTTATGAACATATGAACCAAACTAGGTCATTTCCAATATTTTCCATTAGTCCCAATTTAAATAACATTGTTTACTATTTAATCTGCATTTTAAATTCTTAAATGAAAAATCAGTTGCATATTAAAATAACATAAAATAAATAAAGTTATATACTGAAAGCAAGAGGCATCTGGGTATTTGGCACTATGCATAATTATTTGGCTACTTGGCAGTCATGAAAAATTGTGCTACGACATTTTGGTATAGGTGTAGCAGCATTCAACTACAGCATTTTACAGCAAATACTCAGTTATTTACATCATAAAATGGCAATACAGATCAGACAAAATCAAAATAATGAGATTGCTGATCGCATGTTTGGAGCAAAAATCTGCCGATTCCAATCTTGGCCAGTACCAGTCTTGGCAGATTCTGATCTTGGCAGACTCTGATCATGCATTCCTAGTAATTTATCAGTTTAGATTTTATCACCACTTTTGAAATACAAGACGATCTGGATGTTGAAGATATTATGAATTTATTGTGACTTTACTGGATATTAATAGTAATTCATTCTCAGTTATTTTATGTATCTAGAAATTGTATATCTGCGGCTCAGTGATCAATCTATATTCATCATTCTGCATAGTTTCTTTTTTTTTTATCTTTTTTTTGTGCTTTTATAGATTCCTACTAATTATTTGAGATCCGTGAAGTTGCACAGGACTTAGACTAATTCTATACATTTGTCCGCAACCAAAATGGCTTTATATTACTGAAAACACTGATTCCAAACTTTTGAACCATAATATAGTACTGCAGTCATAGCATCTTAAACAGATGTTGTGCTAGTGTCCTTCTGGAGTATTGGTAGAATTTGAGCATAAGCATTTGATGCCAAGCAAGGAAGAGAAAAGCCATGGCTAAAGCCAAGTATGAGTTTGTCTTTCAGGAGTTCTGGCAAAATAGACTAAAACAAAAACACGAACCTTCATGGAAAACCGTCCTGACTCTCGTGGTCTTCCTGTAAGGCGTCTTTGTTACAAACTCCCAGTCTCAGCTTTCGCTTGCTCGTGAGAGGGCTCTTTAAAACAAGCATCTAAAGCCATGTTTTTACAACTGGAGTCAGATCCCTGTAGAGTGGGAGCGGGAAGACAAAATAAGGCACAGGAGTGGTCCGACTGCTTGCACAGCTCAGGCCTGAGATAGCTCCATTTATGCAGGCGCAGGCAGGAGAGTCCGATTTAGTGCCATTTAACATGATGAACTGACAGAACGTACAGGAACATCAAAACAATGTGTGTGTTTATGTGGGATATGAAAGAGCAATAGGAGAGAAATGAAGAAAACAAGATGGTTAAAAGCATGAGAGCAGAGAGGGAGAGAGAGACTGAGACAAAGAGAGAGAGTGAGGAATGTACAGTAAACAATGATTAGAGGTAAGATCCTAGCAGGAGATTAGAATGTGGTTTTTTACATGGGTGTGCATAAAAGGCATTGCCACACTGTAAAGCGCAGATCATTTCCCCGGAGCTTTGAGTCAGGACAGTAGGATGTGAAACATTTTAGATGAAATAGAGGAGCTGTCAACTAATCTGAAGGTTTTACAGGAAGAGTGAGTGAGAGAAAATGAAGCAATGCTGCTCACAGCTCTTTCCTGTGTGACTCAGTTTTATGACTCAACAGTTGCGGATTCGCTTAAACAAAGAGCCGGTTTCTGTCCAACCTACCGATGCAACTAAAGGGAGAACGAAATAACAAACAATCTGTCAGCAATCAGGCGTTTTGGCTCCAATCATGATGTAAAGTAGAGTGTTAAAGTAATCATACACCCACAGTGTGGGGAATTTAATCTCGAGAAGAAAGCAGCTGCATAGCTGTCAGTAAACTAGATCATATCAGCAACAACCACTTCAAAACTGTTTGGATAGCCATAAGTATGGATGTTAAATGAGACTGGCAAAGAGGAAATTTATGATAACAGTTTGTTGTACAGTGACTTTATTGAATTTAGGAATGTAAATATGCATCTGAGGGTGGTGGCTCAACTGCTGTGATTTCAGAAGGTTAGAATCGATCACAATTGATTATAATAATGCTCAACAAATTATGTATATTTTTAAATAAGCACATAAAATTCTTGGGCCATTTTCAAACACAATAAAAGCTTGGTTTTTTTATTTTCTATATTCCACTAATTCTCTCAACACATTTGAAATAATAATGTATTTTTATAATCATTTTGAATTAAGGGTGATCAAAATGGCCGAAATATAGCATCACAGTACGTTTTGTGATGAGACTTCATCGTATATTAAAATATTTAGTTTTTCTGATGTATATTGTAATGGACAAAATGCTCTAAGCAAAACAGCAATGCCACATTAAAATTGATACACTTGTATGCAAAAATTTGAACACCCCTGGTCAAATGACATTTTATTGATTTTCTAAGAGAAAATATCTTAACACAATTTTACAGGGAATTTCTTTTTGCAAATTGTAGTGCAGAATGTTTATTTATTGTCTTAGTTTAGAATGATGGAAAAAATAAAAATAAAATATAAAATGTACTGTAACTTTTGCACAGTTCACATTTTATGTTTGTGTTTATTTTATTCTTTTTTTTACCGCTATGTTAAATTCAGCAAATGAACAGTAATTATGCTTCGAATTGTGCAGAAGTGTCATCTCTGTAGATGTGTTAACGTATTTTCACTTAGAAAATCAATAAAACATGTAATTTGACCAGGGGCACCTGAACTTTTACAAGGATTTTTAATTCAGTGTTTGACAGAATAAACCGTTTAAAAAAGAACAGACAATTGGTAAAAATAAATGAATAAAACAAGGTAACGGCATAATAGGCTGACATCTAACAACCTACATGCTGCTATAAAGTTTTACAGTTGCAAATAGACTGGTTGTTGTTGTTGTTTACAGACACTCTTTAATTAGTCTACATGTGGCTTTTTTATACATGCAGCTGCTCAGTGTGTTAAAAGTACCAACCCTTTATGTACTCAGAAAAACATGTCGATATGTAATTTAAATGATCATGTTTCCCGACCGTACTATGAATCGAGTTGTGAGGTCAAGGATTTATTCCCCTAATTATATTTATTTCTTTTTTAAGCTAAAAAGCCTCGGCCAGTCTTTACTTGTAGCTGTGAATTATTGCTCTTGTTGGGTGGATAGCTATATGTCTGTGTTAGGTAGACAGAGTGCCTTTGTTAGAGGCTGCGGTGGTTAATCAGTGTGAGTGAGAGGTCGCTCTGGGAGAGCCTGAGGGTGACACACGCGGCCTCTGGGCTGTCAGTCAGCGGGCCCGTCCCGCTCAGGAAGCGATCAGAGGGGATCAGAGGGCCGGCCCTGTGGGGTCAAATGTGAACATGCTCTGATGACTGCAGTTGAACTTTGAATCCTGAATGGCTTAAGGCAGCATGTTTTTCCAATATGGCCTTGGTGGAAGTCTGATCTTAATCTCCGAGGATAGAAATCCAATTTCAAGGGAGGTTTTTAGTCCGTCTCCCCACCCCCCTGCGTGAGAGGGGCTGACGGCGGCGCGCCCCGTCTGATATGAGCTTGCTTCAAAAGTGCACGACTGGCATTTGCTGGCTGCTCTCTCTGTCTCGATAATACGATAGACCAGGAGCGTTTCTAGTGTACATTTAGATCAGATTTAACCCTTCGATAAGCACAGATCTTTGCAGAATGTGGGTCTTTTGCACTTGGCTTGAAAGAAGTCTTAATGAGCGACTTGACCTCATTTTCCTTTATGTTGCTAAGTGCTCTCAGAGTCTTAAGAAGGTGGCAGAACAGATCAGAAGCCAGCAGGGTGCCTTATCTCTCAGACAGGGCATCAATCCATCTTCCTCCTGTTTATCAGACTTCTCAGTTTCCTCACATCTGATCTCTCCACCCATAGCTGGGATAGTGGTGTCTGGGAGGTTTTACTCACCCCGGTCGTCTGCAGTGCGGATCTAATGTCTGCTATGTGAAGCTGCAGACATGGAGAAGCTGTTCAGGTTGTTGGCAGTGCAGCGTGCAGAGTGGCCTTGAATAGTCTGAGCTGGTGTTTTCTAGTCTCAACCCTTTAATCGCAAGCCAAAAAAGCGGCTGTTTCTGCCTTCTAATCTACTCTTCTCTTTGAATAACTTCGTTTCTCAATGATGGTGTTTTATTTACCTTGATATGTAAAGAACTTGATGTAACAGAGACAAAAATTTGTAGTTTTATTTTTATTTGTGTCACAAACTGCCATTTAACTACCACTAGCACACACATGGATAGGAATGTTTTTCAGCTTGAGTTGCCTTCTTTTGTTCCTCTGATGAATAATAATAATAATAATAATAAGAAGAAGAAGAAGAAGCCATTTGTGCTCTGAATTCCATTTTGAATGTGTGTGCACTGTTGCTAAGAAAAAAATGCAGTGCATCCAACAATGAAAGCAGTATTTTACTTCTTTTATATAGATAGATAGACTCAGAGGTAAATTGCAGGTGTAGAGCAGCAGCAAAAGAGACTGTGCACATACATATATTAGAAAAAGAAAACTATAAAAATGTCCAAGACCTAAAGTTAATGCAAATATTTATAAATATTTAACAAATATTTATATAGAACTGGAAGTAGCCCTTAGTAAGATTTAAACATGTTTAACATGTACTGTGCAAAAGTCAGAGACAACAGCCGTTTTCTGTTTTCTGCCATTATGTACAACCTGTTCATTTTCAGAAGATATTTCTGAGGAGTTAGATATAAGATAATCCATTTGGGCAAGGAAGGGGAACATGAGATAGGAAAGAAGCAGAAAATGTAACCCAACTTCAAAGACTGAACTTTGGATTCATGGAAAACTAAAAGCAAGTCTCCCAAAAAGAATGAAAGAATGGGAAAAAAGATGTTAAATTTAGTTTCTCTGTTAAATTTTCTGTTTCTGTTTGTTTAATTTTTTAATTTTTTTTTGCTTTTTACTAAAACTGCCAAGTGACTAATTTATATTTACTGGTAATTTGAGTGGAAATGAATTAAATCAAGGATGATCTCTGGCTTTTGTATAGTGCGCTTTATGTACATTTATATAGTGACAGAAAACACAGTAGCACACATGCTGGTACATTTTACTATGCCCATACTCAGATATGCTTAGTTTTAGTGAGAGGACTTAGTTAAAGGTGACGTAGAGTTGCAACGATGTGGGAATTGTGGGCCAATACCAGTATTAATTATTTGTCATGTATATATCTGCGATGCTAATGCAGAAACATTAACATTTATGAAAAATGAAATTAACACTATATCTACTTGAATTTGCATTGAAGATTAACATTACACCAATTTCTATAGGTTCACAAAGGCAATTAAATGAATACCAAATATTTTAGAACGGTATTGCTCAGCATCACCTAAACATTCTGCTCCACTGCAGTACAATAAAAACGTCACATATTGGTTTAACATATTGGTCAAATCTAATCATCTGTCTGATGCTGATTTTTTTTTTTTTTTTTGAGCAAATATCAGTCCAGACTGATAAGATTCTTATATCATCATGCATCCCTGAGTTAAAGGGAACAAAGACACAGTCTCCGACTGTATCGCTGCCAAGACATTAGATAAGACAGAGTTAATGTCTGCTGCTGCAGCAGGCTGGAGTAAGTTATGTGATACAGTACAGGCTGACAAAAGCACAATGTCTGTGATTGACAGGCTTGAGTTCTTTTATGGGCCACCAGTGTAATTATCTTAATGCAGTGTGCAGTGTTTGTAGCTATTTTTTCACTATTGTAAATTCTATTGTAAAAGAGTAACTCAGAGGTATCAAATGTATTTCTGCTGTATGCAAACATGCAGTGTGAACATGAAGATGCACACAAAATACACGGCCTACTGTAAGACAGCAAAACCTGCTGGACCAACCCCCCCCCCAGCCACACTGCAGCTTTCTCAAGTGATGTTTCCAATCAGTGCTAGGCTTCTTGTCCAAACTGGGCCAGACTCGAGAAATGAGACAAAAGCAATTTCACTCAAATCAAAGTAAATATGCTTGTGGGGACATGATTAAGGGTTCAGAAACCCCCAGTGTGTCACTGTAGACAGCGTATAAGCACTTTGATTTAACCCATCCTTTTCCCGCAGTCGAGGGTGGGGGGATGAAAGGGGAGAGAGCGGGCAGATTAAGAGCAGCTGGAGACCCCACGCAACAGGGAAGCATGAGGGTCAGGGCTAACGGCAGTGCATTCTGGGAATACACACAGACACTTTTAGATGCACTTATCTCTCAAAACTCCCATTACAATTCTTCTGTCTTAATGATTGGGCAAACTCTCAGTGCAGTAGTTTAACGCAAAATTCCCTGACCCCACATGTAGTGAGATGAGTTTAGGCGTCCAAAGAAACTGAATCTAAGAGGCTAATGTAGCTAAGAGGTAATGGAAGTTTATACCAAACCAAGTAGCATTGTACAAACTTCATGCCTAGCAAATTTCAGTCTGTTTTGATTTGTGATCTCAAACTTGCTCATGTGGTTTCTGACACTGTATGCTGTACTGTTATCTATAAAAATGGACGAAAGTACTGACAAAGCTCAAGCTTCAAGATAGCTGCTACTGCTACTAGTTTTTGGCTATGCATCATACTTTTATTTTATTTTAATTTTATAGATAATAGTGTTTATACATTCAGAATCCAGATCAATTTGAGATTATAACTCAGTGTAGTTTGAGGCAGGTGTGTTATTATGGCAGGCAGTTTGCATGATGCTAAACATTGGCTATAAACTTCCATTACTTGTTAGCTACATTAGCCTTATAGCTTCAGCCATGCCGCTCACCTTCATACATGGTTTGGATCATCGCCTATATTTGTGGTGAAGAGTACACTGTGAAAGTTTTACTCTTTAACTGTTGCGTAGAGTAATAAAAGTAACTTTTTACTCCAATGACTGGATACAGTCCATAAAACCCAGTGTCAGAGCTGTTTGAACAGAGGTCATTTGTACCATCAGCAAAGGTCTTTTGGCAACAGGTGTGGCTTTCATCGTCTCTCATTTGCAGCTGTTGATGTTTTTAGCAGCCAATAGGACTTTAAGTAGCAGGTGTTGATATACGTAGTGGCCAGTCAAGCTTTAGAGGCAAGTGGAACGATTATGTTCAGCCAATAGACGTCAAAATGTCAAAGCTGGCCTGCATTTTCCATACTTAGATATTTGGAAGCGCCTTGCTTTGGTTAGACATGGCCAAGACTAGATATTTGACCTGGTACTTTTCTACCGATTGTAAACTTTTATCATACATAATAAAAGTAGCCCTGCATATCGAAAAAAAATATTTTTAGCAACTGAATCAACAACATTGTATTGCGTGAATTAGCGGCTCTGTGGTGTGGCTTTGAATGGAGGGCTTTATTTGAAGCGTTTTCCACTGCTCATTACTTAGTCACCTTTACTTCTCGAGTGATCTGTGAGAGAAATACCAAAGCTCTCCTCCCCCTCGCTCCTCGACCCTCATTTGCATTGGCTCCTGACAGCAGAGATTGCATTACCTACTGCACAAAGAGAGGGCGGCCGCGAGAGGAGCCTGTCTCCCTGTTCCTCTTTAAACGCTAATAGGCTTTCCTTTATGGAGAGAACAAATTGAGAAACATGGCCCATGGCTAAGATGACAGGGGAAACAGCATATCCAGTGTAGCTCTGCCCGCATATATCGGTAGGAAATGAAATGAATGCTGATTGTGTTTCCCTCTGAGGCTGCAGTGCTTGTGCAGGCATTTATATGAGGCATGAAACATGTAGAGAGCACCTAGACTTTAGTGACTCTGCTGGGACGGGTAATGGCTGCGGAGATGTTAAATGCTCAGGTATCAAACTGCATTTTCCCACTCCAAATGGTTTGTTTTCTATCAGGCTTTTTGTTTCCGCCACTATTTTTTCTCCCCATTTGCTACACTTCACAGCAGATTGCCATTTCCCACACTAGAAAACGGCCATACTTTTACCTGCATAGAGTTTAATCTGCAAAAGGCAGATTGCATTGTTCTCCTGCCATTGGATTTTGGTGGGAAAAACTTTTGCAGTTCCTTTACAGGCTTTTTTACTAGAAAACAAGTATGTTTGATGTCTTTGGGTACATGTGGCATGGATTTATTGGGTGTGGTACTAAACAGTCTTAATTGTTTTTACAGCCTCTACAGTTGGTGAAAACGGGAGAAGGACCTGCTTAAGGCTGAAAGTTTTTGTCAGACCAGCAAGTAAGTTTTGTGAGACCTTAGGTGAATTGTTTTGGCATTGGTTTGTCTATATGCTGTATTTACATAGTTTATCAAGGGTTGAAATTTGCAGTAAGATCCAGATGGAGTGATATCATGATGCCTATCCTCACAACACCCTGCTTTATGTTCCCTTCACAGACAACTGTGTGAAGACCGTCAGCGTTCATGACCGAGTATTTGATGTCAATGACAGAGTGGATAACTCAATAGAGCCAAGAGGTTTGTATGTTCCAGTGAGTTTTCCATATTCAGTCTACACTCTTAAAAATAAAGGTGCAAAAAGAGGTCATTGGAGTGATGCCATATAAGAACCACTTTTGGTTTCCCAAAGAACCTTTCAATGGATGGCATATGCAAATGTGAAGAACTGTTCTATAGTTCTGAGATCTTCCATATGAATGGTCTATACCAAGAGGAGTTTTTTCATAGAACATTTACAGTACTGAGCAAAAGTCATCACCACTCTTTTGTTTATTTGATACGCATTTAAAATGACGCATTTAGATCGTTCTGCTTAGATTTCTGCCACTTTCACTAGGAAGAGAAAGTCAAAAGAAAGTAAGTTCACAGTTTCAAAAATCCAAATTATCAAAGTATGTTTCTGTCCCTCCTTCTGCTGTGAGAAGACAATGCTGAAAGGACATGTAGCTGCCAAGAAGCCATTACTGAGAAAAAGAAATGGACAAAAAATAGAAAATTTGTACTAAAACCGGACAGTTGATATGCTAAGTAAGGTTTTATGGTTCGATGAGTCTAAATTCATAATTGGGATTACTTGGACTGCAAGAAGCAGAAAATACAGCCAATTTCTAAGACTAAGACGTGTTGAAAAAGATCCTTGCAGATTCTTTGAAAAACTAAAAGCACATATCCCCAAAAAAGAATGAAAGCTGTAATGAAGGCAAAGTGTGGACACACTAAATCCTGACAGATTTGATATTATGCTTAGTGTTGGAAATTTTTATGTGTTTTTTTAATGTAATGTTCCTGCTTTTTACTTAGAAATTAAATAAAGGAAAGGATGGTCTCTGACTTTTGCACAGTACTGTACATTGTGTGGAGTAAACTTCCGAAAGGTTTTTCACACTCACTCATCCTTTCATTTACAAAATTGGTTCTTTAAAGAACCATCCATAGGAAAATATGAGTCGCACCAAAGAGCTCTTTGGAACCTTAATTTTTTAGAAGTGTGAGTAGCTGCTAACTAGTTGCTTTATTAAATTTTCTTGTGCATATTCCCAATTCCTCACAAAAGCATTTCCTCTCTCCTTTCAGATGACACGAGCCATGAATCGGCCGAGCCGTCCCGAGGTGATGTCAACTCTGCTGGGCGTGTACACGTGGTTGGCACTCTGCTAGCCTCAGCCCTGCTCCTCTTGGTGTCTCTCTTATCATTATAGCAGCCTGTGTGGGTGCAGTAATATGTCCCAATCTTAACACGCTGGAGGACTCACAAAAGAGCACTTTTAAGTAGACATCGGAGGTCCTCATTATCTCAGTGGAGATTCAGAACATGTTCCTCTAACAAGAAGATGCCAAAAGTGTTCTGACTCAGTCAGTGAGAGGGAGATTTTCTCATTGCCCAGTGGCATTACTGGGTGGATCTTGGTGGATTTCAGTTAATATGCCCTCGTCCCTCTACCAGCCTTCTAATTGACACAAAAGAACCATGCACACACAATTGTATACATACACACACATCTTTTCTCCCTCGTGGCCCTACACTTCACCCCTCCAAGGGCTTATCTTGAGGAAGAGGGTTGAAAAGGGAAAAAGGAAATGACTTTTTGCAGAGACTGATTTCTATGGCACCAACTGACTACATTTGACAATGTGAAACAGTCTTATGACAGAGCGATGGAGGACTCCCGCCAACTAGTGTGAGACCATTGTGTCGAAGAGATCTAGGCACTGGAAATGTATTCAACTTTGAGGACTGCAGACTCGGTTGTTTACAGGATCGAATGGGAGCCGGTGGTTCGAGAGCGAATCTTCTATAAAAAAAACAAAACAGAATTTTTGATGGAGCAAGTCACTGAGGACACTTTCTCAGAGGAATGGTAGTTTTGCAAGAGTTTTCTTAGATAAAGAAATAAGCACTCATTTTGTACATTGTGTACAGTTATGGGAATAAGAAGTGGACGCTGTATTCTTGAAGTGAATTGCTCAACTCAAGTGTAGTAGCTATATTGGTATTTTTATTATAGAGTTTGGAGCCTCACTGATCAATTGTTTAAGTGAATATACTAATTTGTTTGGCAAAGCATTTTTTCCCTCCCTATTTATTGCTCAGTCCTTGCGCTCCTCACACTGCCTCACACTTTAGCCAATAGCCAGGATTCAGGAGGAGGTGAACAAGAATGCCTAGCCTCGGCACTAATACAGCATAATCATAATCCATGCATTTAATCTGGGATAGATTAAGACACCTCTACAGATTGACGTCTCATTGTGGGTTACTATTTTATTCGATTTTTAACCTGATATCAGGGAAAGAACAGAGAATGTTGCCATGTCATATTGTCTGTCTGTGGTCATTTCAAAACAAAGTAAATGAATCTGTTTGATTGTTTAAATGGGGTCGATGCTTAGGCAAGCAACACATTTATTGATTTATTGAAATTCTGTTCTCTCATCCAAGAATTATCATTTTAATTTGTGCTAGTGAAATCACACATATTGCCAATTGAACAATAAATTTTAAAATGCAGTGCATATCAAAAGTTTTCAGGGAAATTTTTTAATGCAGAGTGAACATGTAAATGATCTCATTCAGGTTTTGTTCTAGAAGTTCTCCCATTTCTGCGTTTTCACTGGCTTTTTGAAAGCTGGTGCTGAGCAGGCCAAACATCGTCTGATCGTTGCTCAAACAGTGGCGTAACGCTGACAGAGAGTTGCACCCATCCGTGGTGGCAGCTGACGCCCTAACGTGATTTAATAGGCTCTTTGATGTTGTCCAGAGTGTCAGGCATGCGGGCCACATACTGCGGCCTCATGTGGGTCATTTCTGGAATTAAAAATCGACTGCCGCGTGAGAGCGGCTCGGTGTCCGGTTCAGCTGCAGGCTAGCGTTACTCTCATGAACTTGGGCGAGAGGAGGGGAAAGACGAGAGCTCCTGCTACGATCAATAGTAATGGGCTTCACACGTAGGAAAAAAAACAGGATAAATATTTGCCTCAGCTGCTGGTACAGTTTTCCTGCACTGGCACTCTTTACGATAGACTAGACATAACAGGTCTCTTGCAGATCTCTGTCTTTCCTCTGGAGTAGATTGGGCTACACTGTAGATTGAGATTGATTGGTTCGGGATTAATGCAGCGTGCTGCTATAGCATAAAAGTACTACCATCACTTTTCCAAAAGTTAACACAGGAGCATATGGATCCTAATTTTATGGATACTGTGTATCCGTAGGTTGTCTATGTGATATTCAGTGTTAGAGCAGTTACATTTTGTACCTATGCTTATGGAAAAAAGACAAAAAAAGTAAGACGTTTAACAAGAAAGATGTTTAATATCTATGTTCATTGTCCATTTCTTTTGTACTTGACACTAATATCCCTGTTATTATGCTGATTTCACTTGTGCATGGTCCATTCATTCTGAATAGTTCGTTCTGACCTTTAACCATCTGCCTTATCTAGCACAGGCACCCAAACTAGGAGCTGCTATTGTTTGTGGAAGGTGTGTCCCTATACCAGAGTCCCTTTTCTGCAAAAATAGCCAAGCTTAGGGTCTGGAAGAAGCATTTCAGCCCTAGATGAGAAGAATTTCCACCCAGTATGCTTGG
>JAILXH010251346.1:1949-15219 GCA_023558415.1 Piaractus mesopotamicus
AAAACAAAGGAGATGTGTATGGGAAACAGGGCAGTGATCACACGCAATTACAAGAGCGTACCATGCTGTAAAGGCGGGAGTGTGAAAGCTCGCGCTAGCATTGTCTTAAATCACTCTTTTATCTCCTCTTCTAGCTGTATAGTGTTTCTAGGCCCTCTCTCTCTCTCTGCCCTTAGGCTGTTTAATATCTAGGCTGCCTTCAAAGAACAGGCAGTTATGGGGAAAAAAGAGCCCACACAGTAAGTGGTGATGAATGTGAATTGATTTATTTTGCCTCACACCCACTGCTGTCTAAGGAGGAGAGCATAGTGGTAGGCCTTTTGTGCATCTCCCCATTGGGATATCCTTGACCCGCTTGGCAGAGTCCCATCCCTTCTTCTTTCACGGAAACCGCATACAGTATCTCCCAGTAACCTTGGCCATGGTGCTGGAAACTTGGACATTGTGTAGCTATGAATTTAACATTAGGATATTGTTTTATTTATTTCATAACTGCTCTGTGCTTTTTCTTTGCCTCAGTTTGGTTGTTTCCAATTCCCCAGTTCCCAAGACTTGTAAGCCTTTTCCTGCATGACATGACAGTACCGCTAGTTCGGAAGACTGAGGGTTGCATATGCTTTCTCAAAGACGGGAGGCCTGTTGCATCATTATCTTGAGCCTCCAGCCTTGGTGCGAAGTTACAACATTCGTGAAAATAGGTGACAGAAGTGTTATTTGGAGTGATGCCATGGAAGAACTACTTTTGGTTCCCTAGTAAAACTTTTAGTGGATGATTCTTTGAAGGAATGTTCCAGCATTTTTCAAACTTACTGTCAGTTTGCCCCATCTGTAGCTCATGGTCGCTCATGGTTGCAGATGATAATTTCAGTGCTTTTCCCCTTGTTCAGAAAAATAACAGACGACCCGTTTACTCAAAACACACTTAAACAGGAACTGATTCTATTATAAGTGTGTTTTGAGTCAAAGGGTTTTCTGTTCTTGTGCAAAGTACCAGAGGCTGACTGATATACAGCCTGCCTGATAATATCTACCAATATTGATGACCCACTGTATTATCGGTGTTGGTGAAAATAGTGCAGATAATAACCAGCTTTTTTGGTCATGGGATTTGAACATGCAGTCACCTGATAATAGCGTGAAACTTCATATAGTTTTGCTACTGGAGAACCCAACAGGAGTCATTGACTCTAACTATAAAACAGCAATGCAGTCTGAACTGGTGTTTTTATATGCACTGATTGTACACAAAATCATGGTTAAAATAACAAAACACAAAATGTATCTACATCTAACTAGTAGCATGAGCTTGTTTGAGGCTTGTGCCTCTGTTTTACTGTGTCTGCTGCCATTGTTAAAGGAAGGCTCTCAATAACACGTGTTTTGAGGCCCTAATGCAATTTACGACTGGTTTTAAAAGGTGGAGGAAAACAAGCAAAACAGCTTAAAGTTGCTCAAACTTCTGTAAATCAAGCTGAATATGTACTCAGCTACACTTTTTGTGCGATTCTTCCACATTTTGTCTGGCTGTCCGTCAAATTAAGATGCAGAAGAAAGAGAGGTGTAATTATTCTATTCACATGGTTCGTAAACGGCGCATTTAGGCTCGTGTGGTCGTTTCGTACTGAGAGTTCCTGCTGTTTATTTGAGTTCAAGAAGTGTGACAATTAAAAAAAACTCACAATTATTTGAGTAAAGCACTATTTAACTAGGTATGAAAGTATGAGGTATGAAACAAAGGTATGAAAAGATTCACAGAATTAAAAAAAAGTCTAAATAACCGACATTGGCAAGATTACGTCGGCTAGAGGTTCTGATTGTTGGTTTTAAATACTTTTTCGATTAATCGCCCAGTGCTATTAGGGAATACTCCTTTAAAGAACAAATCATTAAAAGGTTCCTGAGGTAGCCAAAAGTGGTTCTTGCATTTGCTCTCAAACTTCTTTTTGCAGGTTTACTTTTAAGATTATATGTGGTTGTTTGAATCCGTGCATTACTCTACAAAGGAGTGGCTTGACTTAGAGGTGGGCAATATGGCAGAAATTGAATATCACGATACTACAATACTTGAAGTTTTCACGATACACGATATATCACAAAATTATTTATTTGTTTATGTATTTTTATCATTGACATCTGATCAGTTGGAACAGACAAAACAACCAGTAGTGCTGCATTAGAAAAAAAAAACCATGAAAACCATTTTTTTTTTTTTTTTTTTTTACCCAATTTTTCTCCCCAATTTAGTCGCCTCCAATTCCACCCGCTAGTTAGGACTCCCCCAATCTCACGATACCATCAATTCTAGGAGGGCGAAGGCAGGATTAATTATTCTCTCTTTGTTATGAAACATGCAGTTGTTCAGAGTTTTTTTTTTTTTTTTTTGGTTTGTTTTTTTCAACAATATCCAAGATATGCTCAGAAAAGCATATTATGTTGTATTGTGACATAATTTATCAGGAGAACGGTAAATATTGTCATATTGCCCAGCCTAGCTTGCTAGCTTGACTCATATCCTCCACTTCTTCCAACCACTAGTGCAACCAGTTGTGCTTGCCTCAGACTGTGATTGGTGCATGGCATGGCTTGGCTTCACTGTTGTTTCATTGTTGAACGTGCTTCTTTGTTGAACATGTGTGAGCATATCTTCATGGGCTCAGTGCCATGGCCCCGCTCTTGTTTGAGAACAGGAAACGTGGGCCATGGTGTAACCGTCACATTCATCAGAGTAAACCCCTACACAAACATGTTTACCGCCTGAGTGGTTAATGTTCCCTGTCTGGATTTGAGTTCTCCCAGCCTGCCTGCTGCGTCACTTGCAGGAACTTGTCATGGCTTTTATGTGCCGGTGTCACCTTTTCCGGGCAGCGAGGGCTCGCTGTGTCTTTTTAGGTGCCATCCAGGTGTGTGCACTTGGATTTGAGCAGTCCTGCTTGTTTGTGTGAAGTCACGTGGGAATGGTGTGGCTGCAGGCACTGGCAGTTGCTCTTTCACCTCCTGTCAGTTTCACAGCAGTGACACACAGTGACTGTTCAAACGGATGATGTGGTGGATTTGGCCCTTCCCCTCTGTTGTTTTCAAAGGCATTCTGAAGTGACTTTTAAGCAATACCTTGGAATAGGTGTAGCGCTTTGTAGTGAACTTTTGGCTGTTTTTTAAAAGCAGCATCCACAAATGGTGGACAATATGACAATATGTTATCTAAGGAGTGGGTGATATAACACAAGTACAATATCACGATACATGAATAATTTTCAGGATGCACAATATGTGTCACGATAACGTCAGTCATACGCTTAAAATAATGAATTGCGATTAATTGCGTTATTTTGTGTAGTTAACGGTGATCAATTGAATGTCTTATTTGCTGAAGTTAGACCTTTTGAGACCTTTTTTTTTTTTATTATTTTAAAAAGCAGGGCAATTTAATGTAGATGTATAAGCAGACAAAATAAACTTCATCAGAATGTAATCATTACTTTCAGTAATTCGGTAACATTATTTTCATGATGTGAATGCAGGGTTTCCTTGAACCTGAGCATGAAAATTACATGATAGGATGGACACTGTTTTCCTTTTTCATGACCATCCAGAGAGAGCAACAAGACTTGTTTGTCCTCTGCGATCGTAGCCTCTCGCTTTCATACCTCCACATTACGTGTTGTTCTGAAGAGAACAAGAGCTTTTCACTTTGCTGTTGCTTTTGTTAGTTTGCTGCTTGTTGATTTATCCACAGTTCTCCTGCAAGTACTGTCCATTGTAGTTTGCTTAAGGCATCCTTCAGTGCTGATATTACTGATATTACCACAACAGCACAGTGTTTTCAATACCTAAGACTCAACACCCTTCTCTGATAAGATTCATGGCATTGCAGTACCTGGAAATAACTTTCACTTTATCAAGACAGCCATCAGTAAACCTTCTTGCCATTTAAAGACTGTATTTGAGCAAGAGGTCTACAGCATGCGAGCATCTGGGCTTCAGGATGGAACTACAGAGAGTTCAACTGTGTATATGCATTAATGCGTTAAAAATGCTGTTGTTAATCATTTGTCGTATTGTGTTAATAACTTTCACTCCACTCCACTAATTACAATATTTAGTTATTAGTCAATTGAAACAGACAGAATAACCAGTAGTGTCACATTTCACAAATACTGTCAATGGTGAGTACAGTGATTTTTATGCTGCATAACAATGAATCATAGCCAATTATGCTCTGTTTTTGTCTATAGAGATTACATGGCTATGAGCTTCATTTTTAGGAGGCATGTCCACATACTTTTGGCATAATTCATCACAATATAATAGTCACATTGACCATCTCTATTTTATTCTTATTGTGATGAATTACACCACAATACATTTTTGTGTGTACAGTGCAGGTATTGGCATTACTTCTAGCACAATGAGCAACTGCATGCATCAAAGCAATTTAGACCAATTATAGACAACTTGTAGTTGTAGTTATATAAGATTATTGTTATGTTATTTTTTTCTACATCACCCACCCTTGCACACAATATTTGTTCCTGTAAAAATTTTGATGATCAGATTGGTTAAGAGTGTTTTTCCCATCCATGATTTCCACAGGCGGTCCCCCAGTGGACTGTCCAGTGTCTCTTTGGCCACAAGCTGATCCTTATTCAGACCAGAGTCAAGCAGATGTTGGCCTTTTGAAGACTGCAGATAATGAAAAATGTCCCAGTTCCCACAGAAAGAAAGGCAGACGTGGCTAAGCAAACTGACTCGCGATCAGCTGCTCCGTATCACGTTTCACCAGTGACAAAGCTAGAGTGCAGAGCTGTCACTGTTTATTATATTAATAATCAAGTATTCATTTTCTGAATTGAGTTTTTAAAAAAAGGCCAGTGGACTTGAACTGAGAAATAACAAACTGTGCACAGCCTTTCGAAGATTCCAGAATACATTGTTGGAAAAAGATAAGCTGGCAAGCCTTTAAAAAGATTTAAAAAATGACAGAGGGGAAAAATTGCATCTAAGTGGGTGTGCCCATCTTCTGGCTGCTTCTTACTGTAAGACACGGCACTAGGAGAATTTAAAATATGCTTTACGCAAATTGACAGCTAATCACTACAAATTTATTGAGACAGTAAAGTTAAATTAATGATTTATTGTAAAAGTTGATTAATCAAGTCTACTTGAGTATCATTCAGGGTTCCTTTAAAGCTGCACTGTGTGAGTTTTGGGGATTTGGTGAAAATGTGTAATTGCACACAATGTGAGGAAGAACATTATGTAACATCAGTTTTGCTTCAGACCCTTACCTGAGCAGATAATTCTGATGGTTGCTAGTGCGTTAAAGGAGCATTCAGAGAGGGCCTTCTTTTTAGCCTGCGTGTGTGACGTCAATATGTAAAATTAACACGCATAAAAAAATAAAAAAAAAAGCAAGAAACTTGCGCAATATCCAAACCAATGCCTCTGACTTTTAAATGATTATTTCAGGCTTTACGGGGCGACTTGCAGCAGTGCACACACAGCATATTTTAGCCGTTTTTTTCTTCTGACTCAGCACTGCTACTTCTTCTTTTAACTTTAACCAAAAAAATATCTATTTTCTTAATAGCTTTTGTCCTCTGTTTATTTCTAAACTTCAATTTCACTTTCTGAGCAAGTTGTCCTCAGATGCCACAAGGGAAGGAAGAACCTCTGATTCAGGCTGATTCATTGCAAAACACTGGAATTTTCTTGCGAACACCACCTTCCTGCTCAATGACCTACAATTTAGTATCAAGCCAGTTCCTAAGAAGCAGTGTGCTTTTGTAGAAACGAAACTTTTCCCCCAGAGATAAAAGAAACATTGTGTTGTCCGTGGAGTTTAAAGCACTCATATCTGTACCTTTCCCACATTTTAATGTCTCTCCTGTTCTTGTGCAATAGATTTTAGCTTGATAAGCTGTGTTGACATATTGAGTGAGTGAAGCTGCTGTGAGACCAGCTTTATGAACTTGATTTATCATTGAATAGTGTAAATCTGTGAGCTGAACTGACGCAGAGTTGGTGTTTCGCTGGCCTTGAGATGGGGGTATGGGGAGTTAATTAGCCGTGCCACGTCGTGCAGCGCTGTTGGCTCGTTTTTTTCAGGGATGTTTGGAGGAGGAGAGATCGCAATAAAGCAGAACGGTCAATGTTCCGTTGAGTTATGAGGACAAACAGCCAAGCAGTAGAATGCAAACATGGTTCCAGCATCTAGCACCAGCATTTCCTTGAGCCACACATATAGAGGCCAAAGATCGAATGTCCTTTTCTGATGTCCCCTTTTCTGATACAAATAAATAATATATAGATCAGATTCTAGGGTGTATTTCACTGAGAAGGATTTCTCAGTTGAGGTTTGTCCTGTAGGAAAGTCCCCTATATCTCCTCCTATTGGACAGTCTTGACTTGTGGCTTCAGTTATGTAGCTGTAACTGAATTTTTCTAGGGGTATTTTTGAAATCCCTGTAACTAATCTGGCCTAAAGTTCAAAATGTTATTTGACAGGTTATGTACTGTTCTGCAGCATAGAAGTTGGACACAATTTTATGTTGTTTTCATGTTATCTTTCATCAGTGTTCTCTCACTACAATACCAAGCACACACAAAGCAAATACATCATGGAATCATTGGGAATCCTAGTCGCCAAACAAAATTGTAAAGAAAGTGGTGATTCTATCTTTATTCAGATCAAAATGAAAGCCAGAGACAAGTTTTTACCCTGTTGTGCAGAGAAGTTAAGCCAAACTGAGATAGCCTTGCTCACTGTATATTCTAGTTTGTTGTCCTCATCTGATGAGTCCTTTCTGTCCTTTGAGTAATTCATTCTAAGTCATTATTTGAAGACATTTACCATAGAAATATGGCTGCAATAAGATATTCGGTTTTCTGGATATTATTTAGATATTGGCCTTCCTTCTGCATTCACCAGCTAGCAAAAAATAAAATACAATAATAATAAAAAAAAATTTAAACAGCCTGCTCCTAAAAATCAACCCTAAAACAGTTCCTTATCCCTACACTAGCTATTGAGCTATACCCTGCTGAAAAAATACAGTGCATGCCAGCATGAATTTTCAATGCATTTCTCTAAGGTTGCACCGATATGGGAATTCTGGGCCAATGTCGATATCCAGTATTTTTCATGTACAGATCTGTTGAAGCTGATGCCAAAATATATGAATTTATAAAATGCAGAAATTGAAACTAAATCCACTTGGATTTTTTCAATACAGAGAATTATAAAATTTGTAAAAGATTACAAATGCAATAAAATGAATGACATGTTGAAAAGAAAACCTGGTAACTCCAAACTCATTATGACAGAAAGGGCAGTTTCTGGCTTCTATTACAACCATATTTTGAGACATTCCATTCTTTTTTAAGTACATGGAAACAAACCGAAATGATTGTCTGTAATAGTTAAGTGTTATAGTACAGATGTGGCAGATAGAGATTAAGTTGAGAGATGCCTGAGTGATGCTGGAGAAAAATGCTGGAGTATATTATATATCTTATTATATATGTATATTGTATATTATATGTCTTACATCATTCAGCATTGTTTTAAGAGGGGAGTTTTATTGTAAAGCTTGTGAACGGACAGACTGGCACACTACATGCAGCCTTTTAGCCTCAGGCTTGAAAAAATGCATGTGTGGTCTTCGTGGGAAAACAAAAGCCTGGAGCTTAATTTATAGAAAATAATACCATTTAAATCACAATCGTGATCAGAAAAATTGCAATTGGATATCTTCCCCAAATTTTCCAGCCCTAATTATGGACACCCTTCCAGAGCACCATTATAGAGGTCTATGCTTTAACACATTAGCTCCAGGCAGAGTGGTCCAGGTGTGAGGGGCTTTACATTCTTGGTGTAATTAGCCTCAACTCTCGCATTTGTCGCCAACTCGATAACCCCCCACCCCCCACTCTTTTGTCTGGGTTTGCTGGTCTTTACAGTCAGAGGTTAAAAGACTGCTGTGCACCTGTGCCTTTTCACAGGGCTGCTTGGGCCGGCAGTGTAAATACCTCCACTGCAGCAGAACAAGCTGTAATCCCCCCGGCTGTTGAGAGGGAAACGTCAGACAATGCTGTTGTCTTAATTTCTGAGCTTGAAGCCATCTTAACCATAAACATTCAAATCCTCATGCTGTCCTGCTTCGCAGCATGTTTGCTCGGCTTGCAGTTTGTTTGCATTAGAGCTTGGCTCCGTGCTGCCGTCAGGTTTCAGTCGTCTCCTGGTGTGTGTGTGGTAAATCTCTTTCCAACGGCCAGATAGCCTTTGTACTCTGGCAGAGCAGGAGTTCTGCCTGATCTGTGCTCCGCTGGGTAAATTATGTGGTAAGGTGAAAGTAAACAGCCTTATAAAGCATACCTGTATTCTGACCCAGTGGTGGAGTACAGGGCTCAAACTCGACAAACTTCATTTCAGGCTCATGGTTCACTTTTTTTGAAAGGAGGCTTAAGCAGGCCCCATCAAACAGACCTGCTCTATGAGGAGCCTGGAAAACAGGAAGTGCAGAGAGCTCTCTGGAGACCTTTGGCAGAAAGCTGCATTGTCCATGATAAGGGGGGCTCTCTGTCAGTGGAGCGAGGTGTTCACACTCCAGAGCACACCACACACACTCCAGCTGCTGCTGACTGCTCCCACAACAGTGGTGAGAAGGGTATAAGGTAGGGGCGTGGTTATTCAAATATCTCTACTTGAAGGAAGTTTGGTGAAAAAGTCAAATTATCACAATTTTCCGACTCAACTTTTCATGTACGCATGCCACATAGACGTGCGGGTGCTACAGATTGCGATGTGTTTTTTGTTGTATCTTTATAAATTGATCTTGGTTTTTCAAAATGAACATATGTTTACCGATAGTATTTTTTCAGTCTATATTTAGCGTGTCCATCTTTTCGGAGACTTGCTTTCAGTTTTTCAAAGAAATCTGCAAGGATATTTTTCCACGCCTCAATCAATCCAAGTAATCCTAAACACATTCAGTGATGCTGAAGTCTGGACTCTGGGGTGGTCAGTGCATTGCTCTGAGAACACCAGCAGCTTCTTTGTTTCATTAGCAATTTTTCTTTTTTTTTGTCTACCTTCTTTTCTCAGCAATGGCTTCTTTTCAGATTCATAGTGTTGTTGTCTTCTCACAATGGAAGGACGGACAGAAACACCTGTGGATTTTTTCAGGTCTGAAGCAAGAGTCGAGCTTGATTGTCTCTCAAAGTTGTACTGTTTATCCAATTGAGTCCTATTTTTTTCTGTCTTTTAATTTTTAAGTATTTTTTTCCTGAACTCTTATTTTGGAGACTTCAGTTTTTTTTCACATATTTGTGAAAACAGTAAATATTTTCTTGTTTGGGTATTCAGATACCATTCATTTTAATATGTGTCTAAAATGGTTAAAATTCCCATCCCTAGTAAAACCTCCATCTAGATTGGGTGCTTCTCTGTAATGTGTTTCTCTTAGGTTGGGCAGGGTGGTCCCATTCTGGCCCTGGAGGCCTGGAGTCCAGTTAGTGGTGGGCAATAAAGTATTATTATCGTAATAAATTACATCAAAGTATTCTTTTCTGAGCATATCATACTCACTGACCAATTGCGTGTTTCATTAGAAAGAGCTTTATTTTCAGTTGTTTTACTGTATTTAGTGCAGTTCAGTAGAGTTATGTGCAAAGATTTGGATGTCCCTGGTCAAATGACATGTTTTTAAAATGGGGGGTGGCACTAAATGTAAATGTGCTTTGTGGAAATACTTTTGATCGTCTGTCGTCCATCTGTAGTTCCAGTCCAGTAAACCTAGTAAGTAACTGCTGAGTTGAATCAGGTGTGTTTGAGCAGAGAAATCACCAAACCGTGCTGAACACTGACCCTCCAGAACCGGCTTTAACACCTCTGTCTTAGTTGATATCACAGTGTTGGAGGAAGCTGCTAGGGCTGTTTTTTGACCCCCAAAACTACAGTAGCAAAGGTCCAGGGAAACCTGTGTTTGTTCTAAGACTGAAAGAAAGGAATAACAACGTTTCAAAGCCATTTGTTGTTCCCCACCCCAGCTCAGAGAGAACATTTGAAAAAGCCACTAATGTAAATTTGCAGCCCCTTGTGTGGCAGTGCGGTACAGTATTTCATTATTTAATGTGAGCAGCAGAAAGTCTTCAAATAACTCGTAAACAAGTATCTTAATTCCCACTTGGGCTCTAATGTGACTGTACACGACATTTCTGTTGGAGAAAGAAGAAATAAAAAAAGGATCAAACATTGAGACACAAAAAAACTGGAGCACAATAATAAAAAAAAAAAACCTTTAAAACATGGCTTTAATGTTGCACACCAGGCTGTGTGTATCCATGCCTTGAATTAAACTTCTCAAGACTAGGCTATATGCAAAAGCACATGTATAAGCTGATAATGATTTCACAAGTATAGGTGATAAATAATTGAACAAGCGCAATCCCACAGACAACACAGAAAGGTATCATTTGACAAGACATAAGGCATTAAGCTTGGGCTGGGTGATTTGGGCTAATGAAGATAAATCAAGTAAAAATAATATGTGAGAACTCAAAAGTTCAGAATACACAAAAGACAGATTGGGAGAGCAGAGATGTATTTGCCAATTAATTGTGGCAGTCTAGAAGAGATGTCTGCCTATACTGTGAATTTCCAAATTCATGGCTTTGTACATACAGGATACTGCAATATTGCCCAGCCCTGCTAGGAATGTCTGATTATGTTGCACTATTATAGAATCCCTTAACGGTAGTCTTCCGCAATTAGTTAACTGCAGCGTGGAAAACTGGGACTAATGCACAAATTAATTGCCCAGCCCTTAAGCATAATCCCGGTGAAAGGAGCCTCAGTTGAAAAAGCTTGTTCAAGCTGCTTTTCAGCACCAGTCTTGGCTGGCCTGTGAGAAAATGGCTCGGTACGTGTTAGCTCATTAGAGTCAGAGAAATGAGCTGAAATGAGGGGTGCGGGATGGAGCTTCTTTGGCAGCTTTAGGCTGGCGCATGGAGTGGATGGGAATGTTCTAGGGTCTAGTCTTCCCTGTGCTGGACATGCGGAGCAGTGGCCAGACTTTGCTCAGGCCAGCCGCCAGTTCCACAGACACAGGGGAAGTGCTCAGAGCCAACAGGAAATGTTCCACACAGACTGCTCCACTTCTCACTCCATTTGCAGCCTTATCAGCCCTCATCACTGCTGCGAGAGGCAGCGCGCGTTGTGTGTTTGTGCAGTGAGACGGCACAGCGTGTCACAAAAGCGTCAGGCGCATCTCGGATTGGTTTACTGTCTGTTGGTTTCTTAGAAATGGTTGAGCTTCATCACCTTGAGCCTGCTTACTGTCGCTATAGTAATGGGCCTGAGCTCGATTGATATTTTCTTTGGCTTTAAAATGGCCTTGATATACTAATCAAAGTCAAAAGCTTTGTTCCAAGCATGCACAAATGCACACAAATTCTCTAGTTGGGCTAGGCAGTGCTCATTTCTCAGAATTGTTCTGTGAGTTTATGGGCCTAATTTGGCTTCTTTAAAATCCGCATTTATAATTTGGCACATAATTTGTTTCCTCTACTGCCTGCTCACGTTCAAATGTGTTACACATTCCTTCAAAAGTATGTCCTCCAACGTTCGCAACACTAACTATTTCCTTTGCAGTGAAACTTCTGATTGTGTTTGTGCATTCCTTCCATAGCAGGCTCTCACGTTTGTACTTAATGCTTTTCACAAAAACGTTGCAACAATAGTTGGTTGAATGAGTCTGACTTGTAGACAACTACCTTCTCATCGTTAATTATGCACGCGCAATTGACCTGTACACGCTCCAGCTGCCAGTGCGTTCTGTCCTAGTGAGTATTGCGAGGTTGGACAAGTTTTAGAGAATGCTGACAAAAGTCCCATTCACCCTAATGAATGTAGGTGCAGTTTAAATTCACTACATAACAGTGAGTTTCCAGTTAAAAGGGCTGAACTCCAGGCTGGAATATATACGTTTGTGGTAATTGAAACTAGACAGGGTGGAAACGACGACAAATTTTGTCACCGTTCTAATATTAACTCGATTACACAATGACCAAAGAAAAAAAGAAACAACAATCTATCCTAACAGTGTGACCTTTCACATGCATGTGTAATAACTACGATTCCAATGTTTTGACAAAAGTTGTGGGCTGCAGTTGAAGTTGTGGGCTGCAGTTGCTCATGAGATTTAATAAGAGTTTTGCCAACATTCTTTAAAGCTTGTCCATCTTCACAACAGTATAGAAAGTACAGATTTGAGGTGGATTTTTATAGGGTTACAAATGCAGTGAAATGAATAGAAAGCAAATATTCAGCATTATCTAAACGTCCTGCTCTAGTGGGGTACAATAAATACATTGTCATGTCAGCTTGAATTAAACATTAAAATGTTTGGGATTAAACATAAAATGTGGCCTGTGGAAAATTATGGCACATTGTATATTTTATGATTTTTTTTTTCCCCCAATATGTTACATTCAGCAAATAAAAGGAAATTGTGCTCTAAAAGTTGCTATTGTTAGTACTTAACCAACACTGATAAGCTATGTTTCATTAACGAACGAGAACATAATTAGTCACATCTAATGGGATCACAGTGTGAGAAATGTTACATAAAAGTGGACTTATCCATACTTTCTCATAGAATATACATTTTTAGAATTGGGCACTACTGGTCCTTTTTTGTCTGTTCCAGCTTATCAAACCTTAGAAAACATTTTGTCCCTCACCTGGCCACAGTCCTGTATACCTATTTTCCATCCGTGTTAGTCACAATTGAAGATGACTGCCACATGTCAGACGTGCCTTTATTGGCTTTATTGTTGCGTATTCGCCTTTATTAAGAGCACTTTCCACGGCTGTTTGTCTGACTGTCTAAAGGCTTCATTGTTTCTGCAGCCAACAAAAATGCAATTGACATGTTGCTCATGTGAATAGTTGCTTCAAAAGTGTTTAAAATAAATTAATGAATTTTTATTATTTTGTTGTTAGATTTGTACGCTATGTTGCCAAAAGTATGCGATAGTCTGCCTTCACACGCATATGAACTTGAGTGACATCCCATTCTTAATCCATAGGGTTTAATATGATGTCGGCCCACCCAGCTATAACAGCTTCAACTCTTCTGGGAAGGCTTTCCACAAGGTTTAGGAATGTGTTTATGGGAATCTTTGACCATTCTCCCAGAAGTGCATTTGTGAGGTCAGACACTGATGTTGGACGAGAAGGCCTGGCTCGCAGTCTCCGCTCTAATTCATC
>JAILXH010251346.1:36923-55320 GCA_023558415.1 Piaractus mesopotamicus
CCACTTGCATTCTACTACTAGTTCTCTTTGTGCTTGGTTTCATTCTGCCCTGGAGGTGAGAGCACCTGGGCTGCTTTGCTGTTGTTCAGACATCTCATTTTCATGTTTTTGCATTTTATTTCATATCAGAACAACCGCAAAGAGAAGAATGAGGCTTAGGCAAACTTCAGCTGCAGACAGATGCAGCATGTACTAAGAGGCTCTGCTTCATCGTTTTTACTTTTGTACTTCTTGTCAAATTGCTAGGCTATCTTTACAACCCTGAGACTTTTTCAATGAAGTAACAAATACTTTCACCTAAGTTTTAGTGCTTTTCCTGCCGTAACACACCCACTTTGTCTCAATAGTGGACTGTTTATGAGCTGATGAGTTGGATCAGGTGTGTTGGGAGCAGGGAAACACTAAAAAGTGTCTAGGGCAGTAGGCATCCAGGACCAGGGTTGAGAAATACTGCTTCAGCCATCTCTAAAGATAAAAAAGGTCTTCAGTGTGTTGCCACCAATTCAAGGGCTTTTAGCTTGTAGTGTTTTGGATGCCCATGAGATGGCAACCTAGCACAGAAATTCCTAACTGCATCTTCAATCAAGGTATATCAATGGACTCTACTTCAGAAGTCTGAGTATAGTTATTTGATATATGTAGACCTACTTCAGCATAAAATATATGGAGGACGACCAGGGTTTTTTTTTTTTTTGGATGATAGTGTAGTTAGCCATTTTTCGTCAACGTGTGCTTAAAGATAGCCGGAGATTTTTATGAACTATTTTTAATGTTTAAGTTTTAATATTCACTTTGTTTATTTTCGCCAATGTGCTGATGGTACCTCGCACTGTATTTATGAACCTGGTTAACTTTTGAACCAGGTTTGATTCCAGCAGGCCTGGCGATTTGGTGCGGAGCAGTGAGGACCTGCTGAATGCCTGTGGCAGACTGGGCTGGAGCGCACTCCGCTGCAGGACTCACCTCAGAGCGGACTGGAGGAACATGGACGGAGAGCCCACGACGCTTCGGACTGTATGGACCTCATAGAAATCCTAACTGGAAAGCAGAAAAGTGTCTGGAAGCGACTTACTGCGGATGCGTCTCGTCACATAAACGCTACGTTAGTTAGGAGTTTGTTTCTGTGCGCTTTTCGCTGTGTTTTCTCTCAGGACGAGCGGAGCAGCTTCTCTTCAACTGAGTCGAGTCTTGGCTGCGCTTGATGGAAAATCTGCGGTGGCATCAGCCGGGACTTCACTAAAAACTGCCGTCTGACTACCGTGCTAACGTGTGAGACTGCATGGATACTTCCTTTTATCGTTCTACCCGTGGACTGTTACACGTCTGAAAAAAAAAACTCAGTTTTTATCAGCTTTTTGGAGGGGAAAAAAACTCCCCGCTCCGCAGTAACGAAGTGTCTTTAGCAAGTGAGGATGCTAGCCGGAGTTAGCTAGCTTTAGCTTCAGTAACGTTAGCTGCCGTCGCTCGGTTTACTGTTGGGCCTCGTAATTTACAATGAAGACTGCAGTTACTCTGTGAACGACTGGGCTCACCCGAGTGAGGGAACAGTTTAATTTCGAAAAAGCTTTTTACATTTACGACATTCAGCTTTTTCTTCGTCAGAGTCGCCAGAGAGGAGCTCGTGGACCTGTAGAGGGTAGAAACTACAGGCTAACTGCACATCAGTAGAAATTTCTTGTAACGGCTCGTCTGACATAGTTAGGTTAGTTGGAAAATAGTTGAATAGTTAACGTTAACTATTTTATCCGTTCCTCGATTAACAGTACCGTTAGCTCACTTTTGTTTCTCTTCTTCGAAGTTATTTCTCCATTTTGGAGAAAAAAACAAAAAAACAATACAGTTTTAGATATAAGTAACTTCCGAGGCGTTTTAGGTACACGTTTGAATCCAGGTTTATAAGCTAGTTAGCGTTAGTTAACTTACTTGTACGTAAGTTTTTAATGCGGCTGTTGGGTAAATCAGTATATGTTACTGTTACTGTACATTTCCTTTTGTTTTATTCGGTGTTAGGTTTCGTTCTCCGACATTAATTGTTCATGCAGGGATTTTGGAAAATGTATTACTCGGGATAACATCGTCAGGCTGCTTCTGCATCGTCAGATTTTTCTCATGTCGTGTAGTTTTTCTAGTTTTACTTTTTCAGTGTTTGGTAAATTGGTTGAGAACGGTAGCTCCAGTAGTTTCAGTAGAAGTCCGGTTGTCTTCGGTTAGTAAATAACGTTACAGTCTAGACTGTCGTGTGTGGAGACGAGCTGTCCAAACGAACTGATGCTCAAATCCTGATGCTCTCCTCTGTACTCACAAAGATGCCAGTTGGATGTAAATCTCATAAAAACTGAAAACGGAAGCCCAATGAGCGACACACAGCCAACAGTGACGGAGAGGTAAGCGGGATTTTACATTCACCACATCACATGTGACCACGTATTAGATGTTGATGTCTTTTAGTTGTGTAGTTGTAGTTTTAGTAATGAGCTCACTGTTTGAGATGTCAAATGAAACCTCGCTGGGTTTCTGATGTTATTGCAGAGCTACACATTTGTATGCTTGTGGGTGAAGCTTGCGTACAGCTGGTGCTGCTGCAGGCACTGGGCAGCTTGCTCCTAGTTCGTGTTGATTTATGGACGCTAGGCAAGGCCTGCACATTGGTGCAAAGCAGTCCTTCACTGAGCTGGGCGCCCAGGGCTCTCAGAATTTGCTTGGCTGTGTCATACTTTATGGGATTTGCATGCAAACCACATTAAGAGCATTTCTGTAATATTCAGAATGGCAAGGCTTTCCTCCTGTGTGAAATAACTTGATCCCACTTGTGTCAGCGGTGTTAAACTGACATGGTTGACAGATTTTCACTCAAAGTGCATGAGGTAGTGACTGAAGTAAGGTCAGTATAGTAATCCACAACAGACTCTTGTGCACCATCAAAAAAAGCCAAAAAGTGCAAACGACTTGTCCAGGCCAAGTGGAGGAGAATCAGGAAGTCATCAGCAGTGTTAGAAATGGTTCTCTTATAGCTTTACCCAGTATATTGTGCTTGATACAGTACAGAAAACCTAGCCTAATGATTTGATTTAGTTAAATACAGTACCGTGCAGTTCAATACAATTACAATCCTGATCCCTATAATTTAAGTTCAATCTTGGGTAATATTCTAGATATGCGAAAATATAAAGGGCTGGTTTCATGGGCATGGATTAAGCCAAGTCCTAGGCTGAAATGCAGTTCCAGTGGTGACTCACCACTGAAAATTCATTTTAGTCTAGGCTTAGGTTTAAGGTGGATCTGAGGAACTGGCCCCAAGTGTCTGTTTCTAGTTCTGGACTGCAAAGCATTCTATGTTCAGACTCTCCACTGAAAGGAAAATGTAGTACAGGACTAGGTAGAACTGGGTAATATGACCATATGTATCATTATTGTGATAAATTACGTTGCAGTATGTCACAATATTCTTTCCTAAGTTCTGACTTCTTAAAAATCCCTTCCGACTGAGTGTTCAATTACAAAGAGAGCATCATTAGTCTTGTTTCATTGGATTTAGTGCAGCACAGAGTGTGAGATGTTGAACACAAGTATCATAGTTTTTAATAGTATATTTAACACGTGGCACTGCTTTGTCTGTTCTAACTTACAAGGTGTCAGAAAAAATTTGTGTATTGTAAAAAAAAAAAAACAAAACAAAACTTCCTGAAGTATTGTGATATTTGCCATATTGCCACCCTCTAGGACTAGACTTAATTCTTACCCGGATAACTGTTACTACTGTGCGGCAACTGTACTAAAAGATCTACATTTACAGAAGTAAATGTCATATCTCTCCCTGGTACTAATCCAGGTGGATATAGTCCCACTTTCTACATTTTATAGCTAAATGTTTATGGCATTGGAAGATATGTATATGAAACATATTGGGTATCTGCATCGAGCCATGGTTAGTACATCGGTGCATCCCTATAATTAATATGCCCTGTGAGCATTAAAGGATGTTTTGTGTATATTGAGAAGATACTTTTACCTTTATGTAAGTGAAAGGATGAAATACCATTAGGATCATCACGATTACTTGATTAAACCTGATTACTCGATTGGGGGGAAAAAAAATCATCACTTAAAATTTACATTCTTAGTCAGTTTTTGTGGTAATTTTCAGTTCTCTCACTGCTCTCCGTACAGTACAGCCTGATGGACACACCCATTCATATGTATTTTGTGTGAGAATGTTTGGTTGTTTGTTTGTTTTTTTTCATAGTATATCTTTTTTGGTAATGTATTTCAGGCTTTTTGAAAAGGAGCGTAAAGCTTGTTATTGTTCAGTTAAGACCATTTTACATTATTTGATGTCAATTAACTGTCAAAATAATGAATAGTTTGCTTGATTACTAATGTAATCCCTAAATGAAATAAAAAGTTTGTCTGTATTGTCATCAAGCCTTGTTTTTATTAATTATGGAGCACTGTATGTTTTATTTGGCTAATTCAGTTAGTCACACTTTTTGTTATTCTGTCAGATCTGAAGTGAAGTAATGTGCTCTCTGGTAAGAATTTAAAGATGCAAATGATTGGTGGGACTCCTGCCAGCTTGATATTTTTTTTTTAATCACGATCACTGTGGCAGTTTACATCTGGCTGAATTTTCTCAGTAGCTTTACGTTTGCAGCCAACGTCTGCTCAGTTATAACTGTCTTATGTTTAACAGTAGTCAAGGGAACTGAACAACTGAATACTATATAAAGACCAGGTCAAATTGAAGTCTTGGTCACTATGTGCTCATTAAACTTCTTTGAATGAGTTATAATCACAGACTCTGCTTAAGATAATTAAAGGTTCAGCAATCTCCAATGCCCTCCAAAGTCCAGCATGAGGAATATTTAGCACAACACTAAAACATGAAGCTGATATACAGTTACATCTAGACAAAGTCATTTGGCAGCTAATGACTGTTTGGCAAATTAAGTAGCATGCAGTGTTGCGCCGCTGGCTCATGAGTCATGTATTCACAGGATCATTTCAAAAGGGAGGAAAAAGAAAAAGATGAAGACAAACAGATACAAGCAGCGTGTCTGAGTCATAGGTTACATGCTGTTGGAAAATCTGGAATTGCTAAGTCATAAGAGAATGAAATATAACTGGCCTTCTTTTATGGGTTTTGGCAGCCACAATAAGGACGGATTGAGTACTGATCATTTGTAATTCCAGTAACTGTGACATTTTTCATATATAGTGAATTGGTATTGGAACAGTCTCTTGAATTGTTCTTGGATTTGTCTGCTGGTTGTAACCATAACTTTGCTTTAAAAGACCATATAGCAAGGATTTTTTTGCTGGTAACAGAATCCTCTTATTTGGATAACCATGTGGAAAATATCCATGGTAAACGGTTAATCTGTTTTGTTTTATATTCAAAAATATCCAAAGAAAATTGGTAGTCTTCTGTGTTAAATAATGGAGGCTGCCTTAAAAAAAAAACAAACAAAAAAAAAAATCCGCCTGAAGCACTGAGTGTGCTCAACAAACGTAGTTCAACTTGTGCGTTTCTGCAGCAACAAATCGCTGTTGTCGGGAGAAAACCTTCTATCTCCAAAGCGATAACTTTACAGGAGAAGGAAAAAACATACTTTGCTTTTAATGTAAGTCAATGAAACCGGACATTTTTACAAATAATTTTAGCTAATTTCTCTTAGTCTATTCATCATGAAATTTACATACAATGTGAGGGGTAACAGGTACTTTTAAATTGTATCAAAAACTGAAAAACCTCAAAAATGGAGATCCAAAGTTTTCTCCCAACAGCAGTGAAATATTCTAAGTACAAGAAAAGAAACATAATGAAAGGAGCTTGTTGCTCCTCTTATTAAGGAGGGTATGAACTACGGTTATGTATAGTTGCTGTAACATACCATCACCATCATTCATAGCCTTTCAGCTCTCGTCTGCCATATATAGTCTTTAACCTTTTTTATATTCAGTGTGTTGCTTGTCATATAAACTTCTGTGCTCTTCTACAAGAATTCTGGCATCAACTTGACGCACATTTCTTTGAGCTGCAATTATGGCAACAGAGTTCTGATTGGTCAGCGTGATTTTAACGCATCTGTCGCAGTCAGTCAGTTTTGGACTCGATGTGAAAAACCGCATTAATAAACACGTGTTCGTTTTAAAACTTGACATGCGTTTTTTTTTTTTTTTTTGTCTGTAAAAATCAGACCCAGTGTGAATAGGAGTTTAGTCCCGTAGTCGAAGTCGAAAGGTCTGTATTTCCGTCTAGCGTTTGAACAAGGAACTACAGGGTTCTGTGACCAAGGGGCCTTGCGCAAGGCTGCAGCGATCCTTAAATATGCCACATATGTTTTATGCCCCTGATCAGCTCTCAGTTGATCGATCCTTCCATCTCTAGTTTTTACTGTTACTGGTGGGTGTTACCGGTGGGAGCTTGGTTTCCTGTCACCACATGCAGACCTAGTATAGGCCTACATGAAAAACGGCAGTGGACCCTGAGGAACACTGGTCAGGTTTTGTGCTAACAAAATTAACCCTCACTGTGCTACTTGGGCCATCCCACAAGATGAACCAAAACGGAGCACAGGTCTGTTGTAAAGCAGTGTAGCAGTCATCATCTGGTGATTCACAATTTTAAAGGCAGCCAAAATGTCAGGCGAGTTGAGGACAGAGGTCATGGTGTGAAGGGCTTCAGTGACTGCCAGGAGTCTGGTAAGTGTCTGGAATATCATTCTGTTGCAGATATGAGGACAGCCATTCAGTGACGTTATGCTCTGATGTTTCTCATATCAGGTTTGTTATGTTTCGCACTGGCAAACCTGAAGGTGGCCTTCTCACTTTGTTGGCTGATGAATTCCTGTTTGAGGGTGGATGGAACTTGGCATGTTGGTGAGATGCGTTTTGGGGTGGTCGAAAATGATCTACAAAGGTCAAATGGACAGTTTGTTGAAAATGGTGGAAGGGTTAGTGGATTGAGTGAGCAGGTTTTGGGTGATTTATATATAGCAGAAGAGAAAGACAGATCAGATCTTTCCTCTCAGTTATTCACAGAGATGGTAAAGAACTTCAGGATGATTGTTGAGCTGCTTTGGAGACAAGTAGTGCGCATCGAGAAAAGAAAGTAGTTTCATGAAACCAAACACTCTTGGCTCGACAGCATAACTTACGAAATGTACCCATATTTACTGTGTAGACTATGTGCAAAACAAATGTGTTTGGCATCTCCTTAGCCAGTGTATTTACAATACAGTAACAATTACCTGTGGACAAGAGGCGCCCTTATCGATGATTGTGCTTCTTTGCTAACCAGTAAAAAACAGACATCCAGACAAGCAGAATTACTGAAAGATCAGAATTTAGGCTAGAAGTGGTTGCACTTAATGTTATAGAGTGGTGATAATAGTCATGGGGGAAGTTTTTGTGTTTCTTTCATAGGTAAAAAATAAGCAGGAGAAAGAAGAAGGATACTGTTCAGTTTGCTTTGGTGTAAATGAAAGAAGAACTAGGGAAAGGGCAAAGACACAGCAGAATCCTGGAGAGGGGTCACTATAAGACTAATTGTGGTGCAGATTCTGGAGAACGAACTGTTCATGTGTTGGTAATATTATGCGGGGGGTGGGGGGAAGTGAGGGGGCAACTATGAGCAAATAATATAAATGTATATGATATAATGGTATATATTAGCTTTATGGAGATCTACTTCAACCTCCAAACAAGTTTGAATAAAAGTTCATGAACTTTATTTTTGAAAATTGATGGTGAAGCCTCAGGTAGTGCAGTTGTATCTTTAGCTGGAGTATCTCTGACAGCTCAACAACAGTGATGCCTCGACAAGCTAACATTTGCATCATCCGCTGTAGGGAAATTTTCTGTAGAAGATAAGTCCCCCTCAACCACTACACTGGTTGACTGCACTGTTAGATCACGAAGGGACAGCCTTTGTAATAGAGGTCTGCACAAGGCTCCCTAATAATACAGAAACATGCAAACTGTGGCTTTTGGCAATGAACTAGAAACTAGCAAGAGTGCTTTTTAATAAAAGTATTGTGCAGAATCTCAGTGTATTCAATGATCATTTTTCTTCTGAAGGTTACAAACGAAGGTCCCAAAAATTTCTGTGGATGAAGTGAGTTTGTGGTAAGCTTTTTCTTCGTGCTTGATAAACGTTTGGCAGTAGAAATTAATCAACGCGTTTTTTTCATTATCTTCAGTGGCAGTTTAAGAGTCAGTAGCTCTTCCACTGCAGAGACACTCTGCCTCAGTTGGCAACATCTGGCATTCGCCACAAGTACACTCAATTCAAAGTCATATGAGGGATCCCTCGTATGTCTGGTGAGTCACTGGTGGGTTTGGAATCCAGCTGGCTCATTTCCTCCTGTCTATACTCAGATTCAAACATATACGATTGAAGTTCGTTTGTGCTAAAATGTCGTCAAAATCGTAATTAGATGTTGTTTTAATTTTCCAAGTATATTAGCTTAGCTTCTCTGCCAAGTTACCTTACTTACCTTATTTATGTGTGTTTAGGAAACCAAATAGTGCTGTATTTGGACGTCTTGTGCAGTTTGGTAACAGTGTAAGTCCAGTGTTTATCAGCGTTAGCTTAGCATATCCCGCTGTAAACTAAAGAAGCAATCTTAATATACCAAACATGCCTTGTCTGATCTGCGGCATATAGGGCAGGTGATGAATCACATTAATTTGACTTTTCACTGAGATATTCCTTTAATGTTGAGCCGCTGCAGTCATACTGGGTAAAGAGCCAACGGGTTGCAGACGTGTGCAGGTAATAAATAAGCTCAAGTGTGCAGCAGAGAAAACCACATTAGTAATTAGCACATGCTGCATACATGTAATGAACTTGTATAACCTCTGCTAAATAACTTATGCACAGAATTAAATTTTCCAAGAAATGGCTGACTTGTAGATGCTTTGCTGCAAAATTAGCTAATAGTATAATGCTGATATAGAAAAAAAATCAGCAAAGCAAAGCTGGTTGGCTGTGCTGTCACACACTTGGCTGTCAGCAGTAACATCACAACTTGCAGCACTCACTGTGTGGAGCTATGTATGATTGACCCCCCTCCGGGTGTACCATATTTTCCTTTGTGTTCTTCAAATTCCTTTCTGATGTGGGGTTTTTTTTTTTTTTTGGGGCTTCTGATAGCACTGTGACACCCCTTAAAATATAAGCACACAGTTGTATCTTAAACAAATTTTTGATTGCTTTATTATGTCCTGTGAGCTTCCAGGCCAGTGAATTTCTGAGATTGTTTGGTTGAATTAAGGTCAGAGTAGTGCAGACTCATTTGTAACCAAGTCACATTACAGCATTAATGTATTTTCAATATGCAACAGTAAAATCGCAATATGGTATTTTGTCTTAGTTGTACTCTGACTCATTTTTTTTTCCATTCCTGTCAGGTGCAAGTCATCTCTGTAGCATCCTACTCACTGTAACCATAAAACAAAAATCCACAATGAAACGCGTCTGTGTAGATTAGTCGTTTGGCTTAAAAGAAACTAGGCTTATATTACTTGTCTCTGTTGCTGAGTGAGGGTCCTGGTGGCCAGAAGACTGACAGATGTTCTCACTGGAGTGTAAATGAAGCGTCGGGGTGGGCCGGCCTCGCACCCTGCTGCTGCTTTGGCATTCATAGACCAGCCCTCCACCACTCTTTCTTTCTTTTTTCTCTTTCGGTCTGTCTCGTCTCTTTCTCTCTCTGAGTCACAAGAGTACTGTTTCACCCCTAAAGCCTCATCCCCCTTCTTGAGAACCACACCTGTAGTTTGGGTGAAGAAGTGCTTCTGAAAGCCTCTCCACACACCTAGTAACCAGAAGTTGACAGTTGTAAATATGTGTGTGTAAGCCTAGCAGCAGGTGAGTCATCTGCCTTGTCAAAGTACTCTTTGTAATGCTAGGTGTTGCCCTAGCCTGCAGAAGCAGTGCAGAGGCTCCTCCAGCTACTTCTGCTCCCATTTTGCCTGTGTGCTCAAAATGATCCTGGTGGAACGCCTGTTTTTCAGATTGCGATGAAAAGCGTGTTTATAGTCACTGTTAGCCAGGCATGTGATTGTTGCAGTCAACATTATCTTAGAATCTTACCTCCCGATTATTAATTGGTTGTCCATATAACCAATAAAAGGGAAGAAATTCATAAAGCAGTGTTTAGATTGAACTAATTGGGGCTGTCTTAAGATGTTCCATGCAAATTTCTTGCTGCCTGTGCTGTCTGTTATGTACATTACTGTGTAAAAGTGAGAGCCTATGCTTCATTTTCTTTAATTCAAGGCAAAACCGCGGTTCAGATTTTTTGAGGAGAGTGGATATAAGATTGGATAAGGAAGGAGAAAGTCAAAAGACTTCGTCCATTCTACCACTGTGAGAAGACAACTCAACACCGAGTCTGAACAGATGTGTAGCTGTCTAACCATTGCTGAGAAAAGAAAACCGACAAAAAAGAGGAAAATTTGCAAATCAAACAAAGAAGCTGCTGGTGGTCTCAGAACAATGGAGTGACCACACCAATGTTGAGTCCAGACCTCAACATTACTGAATGTGTTTGGGATTACTTGGATCATGAAAAGCAGAAAATGCAACCAGCTTCTAAGACTGAACTTTGGAAATGTGGAAGAATATCCCTGCGGATTTCTTTGATAAACTGAAAGTATGTTGCCCATAAAGAATAGAGGCTGTGATAAAGGCAAACGGTGGACACACAATTGATACAAAAAAATGTGAAGTTTAGTTGTTGGTGCTTTTGTGTAATTTTCGGTTAAATATATATTTTCTACTTTTTTTTTGCTCATCCCTAAAAATGAGTAACTTGTGTTTAAAGGCCAGTTTGATTGGAAATTAAATAAATGAAAGGGGTCTTTGACTTTTTGCAAGGTACTGTGGGTCACCGCGCTCAGAGAAGTTCAGTAGTCAGTAATAAAGGCCACATATTTGATGGTCACGAGCTCGTGTTTGGTCTTTGTAATCTCTCTATCTTTGAGTTCTTTCTGTCATGTAATCTACTTAAAATAGCTTAGCATATTGGAAGATAAGCTTTTGGGTTATTCTCCACCAGTGAAAAAACATTTGTTAACTGAGATTATGATTTGAAGTAGGGATCTACTATGTGTCATATTGTGTCACAGTGTATAGTTTTGTATCACTGTATTGTGAATAACATGGTAGCTTGCTAACCTTCTAGCTTGTGATTAGAGCTTTAGCTTGTGACCCTATGAAGCACAGCGTTTATTTCAGATATTGTGCTTTTAAAATGCTGAATGCTCAACTAAACTGAAAATGAGATTATTAACATATTAACTTAAACATTTAATAGACGCTTATTTTTGCTGAATTGAATCGAGACACCATAGATTCATGTTGAATTTGTAAGAAGTCATTCTTAAGTTATTTCTTGTGTGCTAAATATGTATGCGGCTTTCTCTTAGAATGGTTGATCATTAACACCTTTATTGTTATTATGAAATGCATTTTAAACAGAGAACAAAGATTCAGCTCCAGAAACCAGACCTAAGGAGTGGAATAAGGGCTGTGATTCCTTTAGCTCTCCAGGTCTTACTATTGTAGTATACAGGAACCTTATGCTTGAGAGACAAAGCATGAATATGTAATGAAAGCTTAAGTGTTTTCTATGGGCAGGAGCTACTCCACCACTGGGAAAGACATTAATTTGTGAAATCACCATTTTGTTTCTTAATCTTTTATGCATTACTGACACTGCATGTAATGTATGCTGATTTTGGAATCTGCTCCTGCTGATGCTGTTTCCATTATTGCATTATCTGCAAACCCTATTTGTATACCAATTTTTGAGTATCTGGTAAGGTGCAAACTCGTACAAGATCTTTGGAACTAGTAATGATATGGATGTTGGACTACAGGAAATCAGTGATTACTGATATTTCTGTTCATGTTTAGTTTTTTTAATCAGTTATGATTGTCAAAAAGCCTTTTCAATACCTTAATAGTATCTCATCTTTCAGATTAAATTCTGTAAGCCTACATTGTCAGACATTGAGTTGGTGTTTTACAGTGGAACAGCTGAGCACCACTCTAAACTCAATTGAATTTCAGTGCTAAATTGTGCATTTCACATACATAAAATTGAGACGATGCACTTACCAGTGTTGGAAATGCTATGTTTCCATGTCATTTGCTTGAGTGCAGCTGATGTGAGCCATGTAACTGAACAAGCCATCTTTCTGAGAACTGCTGTAAAAATCTTCAGCTTCAAGTAAAGTTACATTCTCCCCAGACTGTTGGGATAAAGACTGTTCACCCTGCTGCTCTATTCCCTCCATTATAGAGGTGTTGAAGCCAGTATGAAATGGCTGTGTGGTATTACCCTCTTGGGAGCTGGTCTTTTTTTTTGTACTATCCGGTTATTTCTAGACTTTATATACACACACACTTTTATTCAATGTATTCCAGACATGCTCTTAGGAAGTCTGTTGTTGAGCCTTGTTAAATTGGTCAAATTAAAGGGGCACCTTTTAAGCTACTTAAATTAAGTAGATAATGTAGTCGGCCTAAGATGATTACTAAGTGAAAACATGTCTAACTAGGCCTAGTGCTCTTTATTTTCTTGTGTGGAAAGTGAGGTAAGCTACTAAGCTTGGATGATGATATAAATTTATACATGATGATTATTGTCTGCAGAATTGTCATGATGAACAATACAATCATGATCCAAAGTCAGTTGTGAAGTAGCACATGTGACATTACAGATCCTTTCCCTATAGCTTACGTCTTCCCTGGTGGTAATATAGCTTTAACTGTTGTGCTAGCTGTCATTTAATCTTTTATAATGCGCCAAGTTAGCGTCATTTTTGTTTCCAACCAACCAACCAAATATAAAGAGCCGTTGGCTGTTAACAGTGTTACACACCATCTTTGCAGAAAAGACATTATTAGCAAGGGTGGTAATACATATTTGCAAGAACATACGTGTAGACATTGTTCAGCTCAGTCTGGTCCTTAGCAGAGGAGAGGGTCTGTCATAATCATCTGACTGGCAAAATCAACAAACTAACACTGTGCTTCTGGACAAGCTTGTCCATTTTGCTCTCTTTTGTTTCTTTTCTGTAAGTTTACTTTTCTTTTGAATGAAAGAATGATAATGTTGCACTTTTAAAAAAAAAAAAAAAAAGAAAAGGTGATATTTGACAATATTAGTAATCGGACCAAGGCTATAGGCTACACACACACAAAAAAAAAACCTGGCAGTAGTTGTTTGGAGGTCCTTGAATATCTGTAACCTACAGCTTGTCAGCCTTACTGTGAGACATCCTCTTTCACCCCCATGTACAAGTTGTCCCTTCTTGAAATAGCATTGCTTCCCATTTTTGTTCTTTTAGAAAAAACATACAGCATCAGCATGATTTGCTAAGTATTTGTCTAATGGTCTCTCAGCACAAGAGTGTTTCAGCACACTGTTTTGGTTTTGCTCAGCATGCTGATGAAGGTCATCTTTAATGAGACAGTTAATGAAAGGTTAGTAAACTATGCTAGTGCTGTATGATTTTTTTTATTTTTTATTTTTTTGAAAGGTAAACAGCCCATTTATGTCTTTCATCTTTCCCTTTTATTGTTGGGTAATGTGTTTGTACAAATCCCATTTCGAAAATAATTGGACATTTTGTAAAATACAATAAAAAGTCTGTGATTTGTTAATTATCTTGAATCTTTATTTAACTGACAAAAGTACAAAGACAAGAGTTCCAATGTTTTCACTAACCAACTTAATTGTACTTTGTAAATATAAACAAATTTAAAATTTTATGTCTGCAACATACAACTACTGTGTTATCACCTTTCTTTTCATTACACTGTTTGATCATTTGGGAACAGAGGATACAAATTGTTGCAGTTTTGCAAGTGGAATTTTTGCCCATTCTTGCTTGATATAAGACTTCAACTGCTCAGCAGTCTGTGGTCGTCGTTGTCTGATTCTCCTCTTCATCTTGTGCCATACATTTTCAATGGGAGAAAGATATGGACTGCAGTCAGGCCAGTCAAGCCCACGTACTCTGTGTCTACGAAGCCACGCTGTTGTAGCATGAGCAGAATGAGGACTGACATCTTGATGGCAGCATATGGCTCTCTAAAATCCCAAGTTTTTATTTTGTTTCTAATGCAATGCCATATGAGTGCTCTAAGGTCATGCACAGTTTCTGGCCTTGCCCTACGCGGACTGAGATTTCTGCAGATTCCATGAATTGTTTTCTGATTATTATATATGGTAGATGGTGAAAGACCACTGAAGTCTTGGCAATTTTGAGTTGAGAATTTTTTTCTTTTTGAACTGTTTGACAATTATCTTACAAAATTCATTCAACTCATCTTTGCTTGACAAGACTGTGCCTGGTCACTGGTCCTTTTATACCCAATCATGAAATGTTCACCTGTTAAAAATTCACCTTCTTATTGTACAATGTTTTAAAACAATTCTGAATATTCTATAAACTTCTCACTCTTATTTTGCACTTTTTTTTGTTATAGGCATCAAATTCAAAATGTCTTTATATATTACAAAATACGTTCAAGTCGGTCGGCCAAAATATTAAGTCGTTTATTTGTAGTTTAATGAGTTAAATAAAGGCTCAAGAGAATTAACAAATCACAGATTCTTGTTTCTGTTGCATTTTACAAAATGTCCCATTTTTGCAGAAATGGGGTTTGTTTGTTACTTGATGAAATGTAGAAAGCTCACCATTGATTCTGTGCTAAGCGGATTTGTCCAAATTTCATTCAAAACATCAAGGCTGCAAACAGGACTGCTCGCTGTGGGTGTAAAACAAGCAATTGAATGAAGTTGTTGGATATGGAGATGATAATATGGGAAGCGATAAAGCATGATTAAAATAGTCTATGACTGGGTGTGCAAAAGGTACAGCCTTTTTTGGCTGTGTAATTTCATCTTCTTATAGACCTACAACAAGCAATGAAATATATATTTAACTCTTTAAAAAGCTCCTTATGATGATGCAGGTTTTTGTGACAGTAGCTGTTACTGTTTCACATATTTGATGCACAACTGTGGGAGTGAGAATAGTCATCACGTTTGATATATTATGACAGGTTAAGGCTGGAGTGTAGATGGGCTGCGTCATTTGAAATTGCCTCTATAGCAGAGTGGGTAAATCAGTCACTCTACAAAGAGAGGGCAAGGTTTGTGCTCAGCACATGGCATCACACCACTTTATTAATGCTAGATACCACTCCTAACGCTGCATTTCCACTAATCTAATCATGTAACTCTCTTATATAATGTAATTTAAGGGGCTGTGTCAGCACATCCCTGGAGAGGGATGTTCATCGCGGGTACTCATAATGCTATTACATTTAAAAATACAATTAATTCTGCAAGTCATTACTGTTTGACCAAAGATTACAGGAAAACAACATATGTCCTAAATGGTATGATATGATATATCCTTAATGTTACCAGGGACATGAACTAAGCAGGTAGAACAAGCTGAGTTTTGCGTGCTTCCTATTAACTCCCTCTGAGCAGAGTAATGAAGAAGAGTTTTAAACACTTCCTCTCAACATTGACACCTCTTCTTTGTTTGAGTTTTGAAAAAACTGAAGCAGACAATCTAGCGTAAAGAAATGTACATCCCCAAGCCTTGTGAAGAGTGGGGATTGGACTTATTGGAGCAGAAAGGGAAAATCTCCTCAGGCTCTGGCAGTGGCCCTGCACCCCCCCCAAGTGCGCTCTGTGATGTCATTAGGAGGGAGGGTCCCAGGCTAGTGGCCTCACTCTTCTTTCTTTATCTGACATAACCTTAACTGACAAATCCCCATTCAACGATCTTTCCTCTCTGCTTCTCTTTTCCTGTCTCCTTCACCGTCAGTGCCCCTGAAAATGCTCTCGCCATGGCTTGCCTAACCGCACGTACACGCTCACTCTAGTCTCCCTGGATGTTGTTGTTACTCAGTCATCACTGTTTAATGTGTTTTAACAGCTGATGCTGCGAGCAAATGTAGGCTCCTGGTGGTGCCAGTTGGTGCCTTTAGGACCATAAAGGCTATTCAAGACTCTTCTCACTGCAGTTGCCTGAACACCATTACTTATCACTAGAAATGATGCAGTCTTGTTATACCCATTTGTAGGGCCTTTTTCCAGAGTGCATGTCTTCAATTCTCTTTGGCTTCCATCAAGGTGGAGCTGGAACTTTCAGCCACTGTTGCTCTGTCTGGATGTTGATGATGAAAACTGGATACTGCGATCACACAATTTTGGTTTTCCTCTTGCATTCATGTGATTTTATATTTAGGATCAAGGTATTTTTATACATTTTGATGAAGTTTTTGTCCACTCATATAGCTATTTAAAAAAATGCTGCCTTTAAAAGCAAGTCATCTTTCTTAAGGGTCAAATTTGTGCAAATAAACCTTCAACAGAGCATGTTGGAAAGGACACCCATATTCTCTACTGTGGATTTCCTTTCATAACTGAGTAATCCAGTCAGACCCAAATAAAAAGTGGCATTTGCTGCCAGCTCTGATTTGAATTACTCAATTGACCCAACAAAATTGACCTCTTTAAATACCTTTTTCAAAGCAATTAGAAATAGCTAAGCCATAATCAGCTTAAAATGCTAATCTTTTTTATAACAGTCAGTTGAGGTGTAGCAGAAGTGTATCCAATGGAATGATATGAAATGTGATTTAGTGTTGCATTTTTGGTAGCTGGCAGCAGGTAAGAATGATAAGACAGAGTGCAGGATAGAAAGCATTTTTGAACTGATGAAATAGCCAGGTAAAGTATAGACTTAAAATTATGGAGAACTCCACACAAAAATAAAACCACTTTACAGCATTTGCCTTGTTTCACTCTTGAAAAGCCTACTAACACCTGACCAAATAAGTACACTTGCTAGCTTGTAGATGTTCCTTTCTTTATTTTGATTCATAGTGAAGTCTTTCCTTTGCTTGTTAGTCTTTGACAGCTTTGTCAGTTGTTGTTATTGATTACCAAATATAAGAAATCTATTATTCAAAATCTACCAGCACTTAACATTCATACAGGAAACTTTGTTGTTCCCGGATGCCTCTCTATGCATGCAGCCTTTTCTCATTACTGCGAGCAGTGGTTTAAGTTAAGTGCATTGGCACGGCAGCTGTGCTCTGACAGATTTGCGAACGTTGGTGAAAGGAAACCAGTCTGGCCTAAGTGGCTGGTTTTCTCCTGCACGTCAGGGGGAACCACACTGAGAGTAACAGCTACAGCTGTTTTAGCGCATGCTCATTTTAAATGGTGCGCACATTGAGACCAGATGAGGTCTCTTTGGGTTAGTCATGAATTCATCAGAGATCATGTAAGGCCACTGGGCTGTACATTTGAACATCTACTGTGTTGTATGCACTGTCCTCCAGTGTCCAGCTCTTGCTGTGACAGATGTATGGCCACTTGTAGCTGTAAGGGTGAGCAGCGAGGTTGGAGGAAAGTGATGATGTCATGCTTTGGAGCACAGGTCTGCTGGCCTGGCCAAAGTGAAGCATTATTCAGATAGAGTGCCCTCTTTATCTGCAGACATGAGTCAGGGTTCTCTCTACCATATCTGCAAGTCAGTCTCTACCAGCCAGCTTGCTGTGAGCACTGTAGTGTATTGTACTCTACAGAGGTCACTGTTCAGGGTAGAGCTGGGAGATATGGCCAAAAATGTTATCACAGTAAACAAAATTTATATCGATAAATCGATACATATCGCGATCGATACATATCGCGATACATCAAATCATTGTTTCTTTCAAGTTTGAAGGCTGATTTTTGCTTGTAAGTGGTTAATTGCTGTTTTATGCTTTATGGTCAGAACACCACAAACACTCGCCAAACAGTGGAACACTTGGGATAGTGGGAGAAAGTTTTGGGTCAGCTGTTTTTACTAGCTGGAAAAGCACGGCCGCAATTTTTGTAGTTAGGCGACCCTGTTACAAATGCTAAACAACAGTGCTAAACTGTTTCTCAACAACGTCAACTTAGTGCAAACAGCAAACATTAGCTGGCTCAGTACGTCAGTGATGGCTCACACCACCTTACTGCCAGCACTCCTACCACATCCATGTCAGAGCATATTACAGTATTCAAACACCTGCTAGCAGACGTCTGGATTTCTCTGTAGTAATTTGAGAGGTGAACCGGAATATATCAACACCAGACAAACGAAGTCCTCCTTTTAGGTATGTTTAAACTGTCTTGTTTAATCTACAGTATCATCAGTTCGCCGTGTTGTGCGAGTGACTGAGCACTGCTTCAAGTTAGCCTGCTGCTAAAAACAGCTGGGCCTGGAAAGTGCTCTCCCGCTCTTCAGTGCAGGGCTGTAACGAACATGAACGCACTTCTTTCTTTCGCTTTCATTGCGTAGGAATTCACGAATACTTAAA
>JAILXH010251360.1:1265-13220 GCA_023558415.1 Piaractus mesopotamicus
GAAGCTGCTGGTTTTCTCAGAAAAATGGACTGGCCACCCAAGAGTCCAGACCTCAACATCATTGAATGTGTTCAGATTACTTGGAGCAGAAAATACAGTCAACTTCTAAGACAGATCTTTGACAGTGAACCCCTGCAGATTTCTTTGAAAAAAGCAAAGCTCTTAGCAAGACCATTATATATTTAGTTTTGTTGTATTTGTTTCTTAACGCACCTTGACAGGGACACAGGAAGATTTTTTTAAGTTGGAGGTGCTGAAAAAAATAGCATATATGTCACATTAACAACGATGTCATGCAGAATGATTTGCCTAGCTTATAACTATGCATAGCTGCATCTCATTGCAGCTCCACCTGCGGGTGTTTTAGCCACATGCCCCCAAAGCAACATACAGTCGTTGGCTCACTGCAATGAAAACAAGACATTAACTTAAACGGTGCACAAATACTGCAGATTTTGAAAATTAAGGACTAAAATATAAAATATAAAATATAAACTGAAACAAGCACATGTGGGTCTTTACTGCACTCAAATTATTATAAAGTTCAGACTGTTTAATTATTATTGTTATTGTGGTGTCAGAGCACACCTGATTCTGTTTAGTTTGAAAGTAAGGGTCTAATCAGTTCAAATAATGTCTCTGCATTTATTCATGGGGTTTTCTTTTGCTAGGGACTTTTATTCTGAATGGCAGGGCTATGTACGAACAGTGTTGGGTATGATAGCAAGCTGCAGAAAGCTTAGGTGTAAACAAAGTAGAGCTAACACTTACAGTATGAACCTAAAGCTAGATCTAGAACTGTGTTTTACTTTTCTTCATTAAAACTGAATTATGGTCCAGAACCTTCACTCTCCCAACTTTCATGGGGAAATCTCCCACGCTACATTATAATTATTATTATTATTATTATTATTATTATTATTATGATTATTATTTTGAAAAGTTGCCATCCTCAGGACCCCCATTTCCTGTGTCCCTGCACCTTGAATACCTTGATAATCAGCACTCTACAGCCTTTTAGGACTGGCCAGAGTTATGTTTGTAGATGGAACTGAATATAAAAGTGGACTGGCTGAGTGTCCCTGAGGACTGGATTGAAAACCTCTGGGTTAAAGCACACATTTCAATCCTAAAGCAGCGCTCTCTCTAAGACGTGTGATAGAAGATCTCACGCTAAGCATCAGTGATCTTAATGGAGTTGCTTGTAGCAGGGTCAATCTGGGGATGAATGCAGACTTAGAATGCCTACCTCAAAGCAGTACAAATCACACCCTAATCCCATCCCTGGAGGCGTTAGGCCTAAACTCTCTTAATCATCTGGCTTTCTCCGCAGATTGAGCTTAGCATACGCTTCACAAAGCTATTAGGAGGGGTCTTTTAAGGAGCCGGCAAAACGGCAGCTATTTCACTTTTGTATCTAATCAGTCAGACTGGCGAGGAATGCCACATCAACTGGCAACACCAGTAAGACGTCAAATGCCTGCTAACATAATTAATATGTATCAGCATCATTAGTGTTGATTTGACACAGATTGCAGCTTTGCGTTTTTGACTCATGTGCTTCTTTTTCCCTTGGCCCGGAATGTCTTCCTAAGACTCTGCCATATGTCTGAAAGTCTTTTATTAAATGATTGCACAGTTTGAGTGAGCTTTAACGCTTAAGGCTGTGTCCTATTTTTCTAAGTGTGCTTTCAGTGTAATAAAATGACATACGTTTGTCTGACACAAAAATCTTCTTAGCTTGAATCCAAAGATTTCTGTATGCTTTTCCCTTCTGCCAAAAGTTATTTTCATCACTGCAAGCAATCCCAGAAGTGCTTCTTTTAGGCGATTGGACAACCCTTTGTCTTCATGTCTCACTGTTAAGCTAGTTTTAGGGAAATTAGGAAAATGTCAGCATGCTCTTTCACTAAGATTCTTCTGCAATTTACAGAGAAATTTGATCAAAGAAAGAGCCCAAGCAGAGGATTTTAAAAATCTGAGTGACAATATTCAATTGGTGAAATGATCTACAATCACTTCATTTCATTTAGATAAAGCAGTCATGGCACACAGGTTGTGCACAGAATTTCAGAGAAAAGTGGCATCGACTTTTGCTAAGCCATGAGACATATATCTTCCATGTCTTCCAGTTCGTAATATTTCCATTTAGAAATTACTAAGGACTCTGCAGTCTACTACAAAATTTAGACATAATTATATTTATTCTTTAGTGCTATTAGTTCTTGTCATTTTATGTAGTAGAAAGATCTGACAAAAAGAACCTTTATGAAGACATAAAACAGCTAGAAAGAGAAGCTAGAGCGCAGCTGAAGAGAGAAGGAAAAAAGGCAAGTCGTTGAGGATGGAGGGGAGCAGAGGAAAGCGTTTTCTGTGGGATGGAGGGAATTGGAGGAGTGAAGGGGTGGAGGAGTTAGAGCCTCAGGTGCGAGTCAGCAGCTCCCTGAGCAGGACAGTGAGCCCATCACGCCGTGTTAGCCCTGGGTAGGTGAACAGACTGTCGCATCGCGTAAAGGAATGGACACTGTTTCCTGTGGTTCTAATGCCAGAACAAAGAGGGGTGTGTGAGAGTGTCAGTGAGAGACAGAAATGAGAGTGAGAGAGGGCGAGAGAGAAAGAGAGAGAGGGGGAGTGAGAGAAAAAGAGAGAGTTCAGCTCGAGCGGACAGATGGAAATTGCCCTGGCGTAGAATCAGAGGGAAGCGGCAACAAAGACCTTTGTCTAGTTGCTTTACAATTCCATGTTTTCACAAACCCATAAGATGACGATCATGCATATTCAGTTATTCATTTCCATGCAAACTTTTGGTTTCATCCAGGACTGCAGTACATTTTCAAAAAACCCTTTCATGTTTTAAGAGATGCACTACCTGAGGCAGTCTCAAGCATCTTTTCAATTAAACCTGCAACAAAGTCCTTTTTCTCTGCCTTTTTAGTAAAAGATTCTGCTTTGTTTGTTCTAAATCCTAGTTCATGCACAAATATGCATAACAGCCATGAGAAATAATAGGGTTATCATGCTGCCTTCCATATAAATCCTGAAGCAAATGACTTAAATGCTTTGGCTTTACATATTTAATTTGAATGCAGCAGTTGTAAATGTGGACTTATACGAAGTCACATCAGAAGAATGATGTCAGGCATTTTATCATTAAAGAGATCCAGTTTGCCCCTAGGGTTTTTACAATGTAAAGGCAAGTTTGGTGAACACACCAAAACACAACAAGCCATTTCACAATTAGTGATTGTAACAAATGTACTCTCAAAGCTCCATTAAAATTGCCTCTGGGTTTGGGAGCAGTCGTCAATTTAATAGCTTCTGAAATGCTCTCAGTTTCATCAAAACTGAGCAACATGATTATTGATACCTCTTCGTCCATAAAGACAGGGTGGTTTAATGTCTCGCCACTTTGCAGCATACACTTGGACATCTGGTTACTGGGACATTTGAGAGTGGAGTTGGATCAGAATAGCAGACCACCTAGTCTTTCTGTCCAAAGTCAAACGAGTACTTATACTAAATTAATACAAGGCATAAAATGGCTGATTTTCTCTCGTGTACAGCCTTATTCACAAAGTACTGACAGTGAGTCAACAAAGTGAGCTGAAAAAGGCTACTGGCATGGAAACAAAGAAACACCAAATTCAAGCACTTTTCATTTTCCAGCTGCACCTTACAGTCGAACATACTTCCTATTTGCAGTGTTCTGTTAGAATTTGATCTCAAATTTGATTGATCATCATTTCAAGCCATGCATTATTTTACAGATAGAACTTCTACATTCTTTATATTTGTTGTGAAAAAATGCTATAGTTAGTTACTAACAAATAAATACATATTGTCAAGCGCATTACACAGTTACACCACTACCAACATTTTGATTTGAAAAAAGAACAATTGCTAGAAAGATGAACAACAGGGTATTGTTCCTTTTAATTCATATATCAATGTGAGTGGTATATGGAAAGTATTGAACTATTTTGACAATGAGAACAGCAGGGCAACTCTCTTTCCCTTACATCTCATTCTCTGTACTACTGTAAGAAAAAAAAGTGATTATAGGAAACACTGTCCATCCTAAACCACCAAACTGACAGGACAAATCCAAACAGTTTTTCTCTGCACACGGTTCCAGCAGAAGTGAACTGTAATTATTCCTTTGTAGCTAAAAACAGTATCATTAAGAATAATGGCATCATTAAGTACTAGAAGCTATTACTGCGGGCAAATTTGTCGCATTGATAATGAGGCTTCAGACAGGAAATGAAGATACTAATTATGGGATAAAACGCCTACTCAGTTAATTGGAAGCAAAGAGCGAAGTGAAAAGAAATGCATTTGCAGAGAAAGAAAAAAAACGTACACGGTAAGTTCTCGACCTTTTCTAGCGGAGAGTGACGGTACACTGTAGATCACAGTATATGATTCAGCCCCATGCAGAGGCAGGCTTTAGAGGGTGAGGACCTGATGATACGCTTTTAGACCAGCTCTAAATACATTGCTGTTCTCAGCAAGACTAATCCACACTCCAAATTATCTTCATTTTTTTTTTTCTATTCATAGCTAAGGCTAGTTTGCCTATAGCAATTTCAGGTATAGATTTACTTGGAACTTTAGTATCTTCTTTAACAATCTGAATGTCATTAATTTTGCTTTTTAACAATTACAACACAGTTGTCTAAAATTCTAAGATTTCTTATTCCAGCCTGGTGATGAAGTCTCCTTATCACAGCAGTTCTCCATAATAACTTACAGCTAAATTTTTTTTGGAGTCCAGTACACCATCTGTGTCATACTCCATGTTTTATGAGGAAGCCTAGCCTGTCCAGTATTCAGAGGCATTTCATTCAAATGACACATTTTTTTTTTCTGCAACAAAACTAGATGTATTCTTGTTTATTCAACTCTTTATTGACACCTGCAGAGCTAGAACTGGGCTAACTATAGCACTGTTTTAGCAAATCCTGGCTGGTCCTACAAAATGAGCTCACCATTTGTTTCCTTTCATTTTACATTATATGAACCAAAAAAGCAAAACTGTGGATAATCAGAAGGGTTGGGATAATTCCCATTGGGCCAGTATAGTTTTGGGTGGGTCACTGTGGGCTAATAACATACACTAATGAGCCAAAACATTATGACATTATAATGTTGATTTTCTCTTAACAATGGTAACAATGTCAAGGTCTGGAATATACTAGACGGAGAGCGAATAGTCATTTTCCATAGTCAGCATGTTGGATGTGGGAGAAATGGGTAGGTATGAAGACTTTAACAAGAGTCAAATCGCGATGGCCAGATGACTGGGTTTAGAGCATCTCTGAAACGGCAAGGCTTGTGGAGGGCTCCAGGAAAGCAGTGGTGAGCACCCACCAATAGTGTTCCAAAGAGGGACAAATCATTATAGAGCTTATAAATCATGTGGGCAGCAGGGTACATATGCTCCGTTTACCTGAGGAAGTGATGGCACCAGGATGCACGGTGGGAAGAACATGGAGTGTTATCTCCTGGGAAACCCTGGGACTGGGCATTGATGTGAATATGTGTTTTACATGTGCCACCTGCCTAAACATCATTGCGGACCAGGTACATCTCCTCATGGCAATGGTATTCCCCAGTGGCAGTGGCCTCTTTCAGTTGATAATGGGACACTGCACACGTTGTTCAGGAATGGTTTAAGGAGCATGATGAAGAGTTTGGCCATGAGGAAGTCTGACACCTGGTCATACATGGACATATTACAAAGGGTTGGGTGTATGTTTCAAAATATATGTAGATGCACGGACATATGTACATAATATATGTATCATATATGTTTGTCTGATAGGTAGGTGAATGCATATGCATAATCTATGGATCATATACATACAGATACGTTTGATACATGGTTGAATACGTCCTAGTGCAGTTATAATTGTTACTATGTTATCTGTTTGCTTTTAAATATTACATTATTTAAATGTGTCATGGAACAATATTTTCATTTATTTTATGTTTTAATAATTTTATTACAAAGCTTACATTGTGCATGTTTTTAGAGTTTAGTCATGTAGCTATTATACTCATTTTAACTACGTTAGAAAGTATGTGAAAAAAACTATGAAGATGGTATTATTATATATTATAAAAAAATATTATATTCTATGACATGAAACTAGCATATACAAGTAAGCCTTCTATAGATAAATAATGGGCCTCATTCACCAACCATTCTTGAGATGAAATTTCTTCTTAAGACCCACTTACACAGTTTTTTATAAAGATCCTGACATTCACTAATGTTTTCGTATTTGAAATTAGTTCTTAGGTAAAAACAGAATCTACACACACTCAAGAATACAAAGGTGAGAAGAACACCTCGTGAATCTGACATAGACTTTTTTCTTAGGCTCTTTGTCAAGACCACATTTAAGAAAAACATAGGAAGATATTGGTGAATAATATTTTCTATTAATATTCTATTATATCGCTGCTGTCAGAAGAAAACCTCTTATCTTCATTTTTGTCATTTTAGTTTTTGGCATAATTTGAAAATCCCTGTTGCCCTTTACATTGTGTGTAAATTTCATGAAGAATGGACCAAAGGAAACAGCCTAAAATGACTTGGTCTGGTTCCATTGATTTTCATTAGAAGTAAATTTCTCCTTTTCCTGTAAAGTTGTCATTTTGGAGGTACTAGGGTTTTCTTCCGACAACAGCGATATATTGTCAGGCCCATGAGTTACACCTATATGTGTGTATATGTTGACATATGGCTGAAATATATGTTCCATATTTAATAATGGCCAATTTAAAAAAAAGTTGGTAAATATGTCACATATATGTCCATATGTAATAAATCTAAATTAGGAATATAAGAAAAATCCATACATGGTAATATATGTCATACATTTGAAATCCATACACTGCCATATGTAAGATTTCCATGAGTGTAAGGTGTTGCCCTGGCCCCCAAATTCCCCAGATCACAATTCATGGGATGTGCTGGAAGAAGTCCAATCCACCTCGCAACTTACAGGTCTTAAATGATCTGCTGATAATGTGTTGATAGCAGATACCATAGGGCAGCTTCAGAAGTCTTGTAGAGTCCATGCTTTGATGGTATGACTGTGGCAGTGTTTAGCACAACCTACAGTGTTGCACAGATATCAGTACTTTCAGAATTGCTGACAATGCAGCCAACTTCATATGTAAATTATATGAAGATAGACAACAATGCAAAAAGCAAGTGTTGTGCAGAAAGGAAGAATAAAAATAAAAAAAAAAAACAAAAGCTCCAAAATATGGCATTTAACATCATTCGAGCATGTGAGCAGTGAGAAATGTTGATCAAAATTAAGATAGCGCACATAATTATGTGACGTTTAAAACTAAAGCGTTCTCTAGTTTGCATCTTATCACTGACAGATCAGCTTGGTATCAGTAAACAATGAACAAAAAGAATTGAATTATCCAAACAACTTTTAGAAAAAAGTAGTTAGCTAGCCTAATTTGAAGATTGTGGTTAACTAGAATTCTGTGCTAAATTAGCTATTTGCTACTGTTTAATGTGTTAACTCCTGATCTGAAAAAGAGTTCCACTCCAGTCCTGACCTAAAGATCCATATTTAGTAGTGTTTTTGTATCCTATTTCTACGCTTGTTTATCGTATTTATACTGTAGTTAATTAATGGGATACACCTGTTTCTGTGACAGAGCTCAGGTCTCTTCTTTCCACCTTTGTCTCTACCATCCTTCAGGTGTACAGTCCTTCAGGCGACTGTTACAGTTCAAAGCACAAGACTCTTGTGTCTCAGCTTGTCTGGCACTCATTATGTCTGTAAGGTCCAGATGTGACATGCACTTGAAGGCGATAGGTTCTAATTATCCTACACACTTTAAAATAAAGGTGCCAAAAAGAGTTTGTTGGAGCAATTTCATAGAAGAACCACTGTTAGTTCCCTAAAGAGCCGTTCAACTGATGGTTCTTCAAAGCATTGGTTCTCAAACTAGTCCTCAGGGGTCTCAAATGGTCCACATTCTTGCTCTATGCCTATGTGTTGTGAATTGAAATTGAGCAAAAAAGTGAACTGTCCAGGGGTCCCTGAGGACCGGTTTAAGAGCCACTACTTTAAAGAATCATTTCCGTAAATGAGATGTATGAGAGTGATGAACTTTTTATATGTTTAACTCCTTAAAATTCCAGGCTTATTACATCTTAAAGATGTAACACACCCTAAGGAAAACTAGCTGAGTAATTCTTAAGTTACAGAACAGTCCTGCCCAATTAGGGGTTAAAGAACCTCTACAAATTGTAACAGTTCCATATCAATTAAAAGCTTTTCTAGAACCAAGCCCAGAACCCTTTTGGGATTTTTTTTATTACTGAGAGTTGATTCTGTTTCTACAAGTTCATTAACAGTGTCTTTTCTTCCATTAAACTGTACAATGTGAAAAAGAGTTCCACTCCAGCCCTGACCAAAAGATATATATTTAGTGCTTTTGTATCCTATTTCTATGCTTGTTCATTGTATTTATACAGTACCTAAACACATTTACAGGGAGAGACCTGTTTCTGTAACAGACCGGTTTTGTGACAACATCGCTATCAGCAAGACAAAATCTTGTATCTCCAAAATGAATAAAGAAGAAGGAAAAGTAACTATATAAATAAAAAGAATTTTATTCATATGACAGTGATAACATGCAGTATACATACAGAGAAAAAGGTTACTCTGTTGATAAAAAGCAACCAAAAAACAATACATATTTGGTTGTACATCCTTTTTTATTTTTATTCAGATCTTTGATGTTGATCATTGACCACTGACCATAGACTGTAATGCATTAAAAACACTTACATCAACCTAAAGTGTCCAATATTTCCACAATCAATTTACAACACAGATCTCAAAGGGATATTTAAAGCTGAATTCTGAGCAGACATTATAAAATGCCTGCAACTGTTAGTTATGTTCCAAACTTGCCTCAAACTGCTGCAAAGCATGGCATGTGAAATGGAATGTGAAAGCAAAACGAGAGAAGGTCAGCCAGGAATTCAAATGGAAGACATTTGCAGTTCCAACAAGAATGGGGAGTGTGAGTGCACATCTGAACCTCGGTCCTTGCTGGAATAATTGCGAGAGCACATCTGGTGCACTTTGAAAATGAATTGGCCCAGCACTGCTATGATAATGACGGCACGGTAGTCTAATAATTTAGGGAATGCTGCATTCCAAATGTCATCCTGGGTTGGTCCAACACTTAGTTAGTTCATTTACTTGCACAGAGTTTGAATCCAGTTTTTTTTTTTTTCCCTCAGTAGTGCTGGCAGTGATTTCAATGCATCTATACAAACACAGTGTGAGTTTATTGCTTTATGGTGGAAGTGAGTGTAGCATGTGTTCTACATAACTGTTCATAATACCTTTAAATGTGTAAATAAACTGTTACTTTACTGATGTGACATTTAACCTATAACTGTATTCCAATTTATTACTGCTTTTGACAATTAACCCTTAAAACGTGCAGTTATGGAAACAAATAACAAAAGCATGGTGCAAGATGCTATTATTTATTTCTCTCTAATATTTTATTATGACTTATAGTTAATAAAAAAAATTACTGCTGTTCATACACACACACACACATCAACTAAACTGCTTATCCTACTGGGTCGCGGTGGGGTGCTGGAGCCTATCCCAGCTGTTGCTGTTCATACAGTCTTTTTCAAATTTTTGTCATTTCTTACCATTGAAAAAAGTCTGTGTAGATTTGAATACAATGTAAATTAAATGTAATTCATTGCATGACTCACTATGCAATTTAACATGCAACTGTGCAACTACATTTGAATAGCATATCAAAACAAAAGTAATATCTTAGTGACATACGTCAGCTCTATGACTCACTTGAAAATGTCCTTTTTTTAAACATGTCTATAGCAGGACAGTGCTAGAAACTCTGAGAAATCACAGAGCCCTGACGCCTGCCAGTCATGTCCACATTCCTTCAGCCATCCTCCTGAGTCACCATGCCAGTGAGAGGAAGCTAAAGAGGGATCTGTTCTGGCTTGAGGCCTACCACAGGGCCCCTTTCTGGCTTATAGTCTGTCATGGCCCAGTTATGCTGCAGCGACTGCCCTAAAGGCAGCTGCTGTGAGAAGCACCAGTCTTCTCCATCTTCTAGCTCGGTCATTAGCCCAGCTACTGCTGCAGGTAATCTTGCAAGAAATCTTGTCAGGCACCTACCTGCCATCCAATTAGACAGCTGCACTCAGCCAGGTCTGTGGGTATGTAAGCAAGAAATGTGTGTGTGTCTGTATGTATGTGTGTGTGTGTGTGCTAATCACGACCCGCGGTGCCACCTGCTGTAGGGAGCTGTAGCCCTGTGTCACGACGCCTTCTCACTGCAACATCTGGTTGAGCCCAAGGCAAGGCGAGAGGAGTAATAGAGCGGAATAAGGAGAGAGAGGCAGAGACAGGACGAGAGAGGTAGGCCCCTAGCAGCAGTGCAGCCTGTGCTGGAACCCCTTCTGTCAGACTGCGCTGGCATTGATGTGCCATTCCCCCCTGTTGCCTTCTCGCTAGTCCATGCAGTAAATTAATACAATTAAGCACAGTTTTTCTCTGGGCCCACGTGGGTATTGTTCTGAATGTGTGCTCACCGAAACCTTAATCCCCCAAAGCTCATGTGTTTTACAAGGAGAGAGCATGATTGAGAGATAGAGAGGGGGGGACGGGGGGAGCAGTGTAAGGTTATCCGAGGAGGCCAGCCGTTCGTTTTCAATGTGACACAGATGCGTTCATTTGCGAGATGAGCATTAAGGGCTCACTAATCTATCTGCATTCGTGTACATCTGGCAGACATCAAGCAAGGTAAATTAAACACCAAAGTTGCACTTGCAAACTTAGCAAAACGCTCACGCTTCATGTCATACAGAGCCGTCCACCGGTGAGCAAAATGAGTCGTTAATTATGGGGGAATTTTCATCTTGACCTTCTCTCTCTTTCTACGGAATCGTTTATATGACATTCTTCCCAAAGTGTGAGCAAAACCATGAGCTGGCGGGAGGTCATCAGAAGCTGTTCTTCTATCAGCATGTGAAATTGACCAGGGGAAATGTTTGTTCCACCTTTGCCGCTTGACGTGAGAAGCTTAAAGCAATCAATGAGGAATAATAGCACCTGAGCTGTTTTTTTCCTGGCTCTGAGTCGATATCATTGGCCGCTGCTCCCTGGGTCCTTAGCAGATGTAAACTATCCCACAGTCAAGCTCACACCAGCCTTAACCTTCATTTGCGCAGTGTGCATTTAAGTGTGTCTTTTTCCACCCCGCCAAGAACTATGGAAAGCAATAGTGGTCGACAAAAGACACAAACAGTGTGAGGCACTTAAAGCAAGCGCTCCTTTCCAGGCGTGCGCTACTTCCCCTTTGGCTAAAAGCTGCCAAGACCCTGGAAGTATCAGGAGAAGTGATGTAAATAAAAGCCCCCCTCCTCAACCCCCCTTCAACCCTCAAGGCTTCAGCCCAGATCGCGCCACGCTGCTTCTCTGGCCCTATAATAGAGGTGTAATATCACCATCCCAGTGACCACGGGATCATGGAAAGACCTGATGATGCGTCATGAAGAGGCAATGAGAATGGAAAAAGGAAGAACAAAAGCAGGGGCAAATGAATTGGGCTACACACTGCCACACTAAGAGTGGCAAGGGGTCTTCTTAGACAATGTGGTGTTGCGGTGCAGACCGTGGACTGTGTTCGGGGGCTCTCGGTCGGGGAGGATGGTCTTTATGGTCTTTTCTGTCCCCTCCGCCCCTTCCCCGCAGCCTCCCCCTGCCCCTGACAGAGAACAAAAAGGTCAGTTGTACCCTCGGCTGCCTTTGGAGCCCGCTGCGCGCCGTGTTTATCAAGCACGCTAATCTATTCTTGTTACTCTCCACTTCAGAGGCAGGCGCTCATCTGTGCTCCCCCCCC
>JAILXH010251400.1:5406-17734 GCA_023558415.1 Piaractus mesopotamicus
ATTTATGTGGCTTTTAGTTTGGGATTTATTGGTCTCTCCCCATTCAAACAGATAGGAGTCTGGTCTTGTATGAGTGGAAATAACTACCTGGGGGCATTGCTTAGATAGCCGTTGAGTGGGGAGACTTTCCTATAAAGATTTTGGTTGAATTCAGAGTGTTAAAGGAGGGAAAATGCTAATCTCTGCAGAGCTGGTCTAAGTGTTCGCCCCATCATCCAGAAACTGCATGTTAGTCCATGGTGATGCCACAGCCAGCTGTTTACAGCAGTTCAAAGAGAGCCTCGCTCTCTGTGAGTGTGTAGGATGGACCTCCCATCAAATACATTACCTATTAGCACTCTTAGCATATTGTAAGAGAGACCTAGCCTAGCAAACAGGTGGGAACTGGCCACGACCGAATTGGGGGGAAAATTTGGTGAAAAGAAAAATGCACATTCCTACTGGTTACAACTGGTTTCTGTTCATCTTCAGCTGGAGTTTATGAGAAAGCGTTACCATAAAGATGTGCTGAGTAACCCGGTGCTGATGCTGAACTTCTGTCCTGACCTTTTGTCTGAGCCGCTGGAGCTTCAGCAGGCCAGCAGAGAGCTGCTGTTTCTCATCGACCGTGGCGCCAATGTCACACAGCACACAATCAACAAGATCAAGGTACACACATCTCTCTCTCTTTCACTCATCCACAGAAGACTGTTTCATATCAACTTACTGACAAATTGTGATTATACACTGACCACTGGCCATTTTGTTATTATATCTGCTACCTCCAAAAAAGCTAAAAAAATTTAATACTGAAAGTAAGTGATGCAATGAATTTATTTAAGTCATATGAAAAAAAGTTGAACACCTCTAAACAAATTATGTTTTGTTCATTATTCAAGTTAATATTTTATTATATATTTATATTTTACATATATTTATCAAGTTAAAAGTTAACGCATCTTTCTGGGTTTAAGCCCAGAAAACATAAATGTTTTAAATGTTTTTCTGCAGATTTCAGCCCAATTTCTGTTTATTTGTTGAGTTATATTTGAAGAAAAAAAAGCATACAATATAAATATATAATAAAATATGTAAATTTTGCACAGGCCACATTTTATGCTTTACTTTTGACTGTACTGATGATAATCCACAACATGCTAGAAAAGATGACATAGTGTCAGATTACCCGCTCATACTTTTTTCTGTTTGTTTTGATGTCAAACAACAAACAAAGGTGGCAGAAATGTTAACGGTGTTTTTTCTTTACACAAAACAAGACGGGACACATAACAATAAAGTAAATAAATAAAATAAAATATTCAATTTCTACTTACAAACATAAATGCGGGATTGATTGAAAGTTTTGAACCTGCATTTTCGTTAATTTCAATGAGCCGCATGATAAATCACCGCAGTTTCTAACTTTTACAATGGCCTCCTGTCCCTGTTTCAAACAGGAAGGTATGCTGGTGGCCATTAAGAGCCTTCCTCATGGTACCACGCTAAACGTTGTGGGCTTTGGCTCCTCTGTAAAGCCTCTCTTTGCCTCCAGCAAGCCCTGCACTGATGTGAGTACTAACATCTTCGGATCACACTACAACTGAAGGGTCTGTACCTCCAGACAGAATTTTCCAACCACTCTACAGGACATCTACAGTATTACTTTTTTATTTATTTATTTATTTATTTCACTTTTTTGTGTTTTAATAAAACGTATACTGCTTTTATGTGAGTACAACTATTCAAAGCTGTTTTTGCCAGTCCTGTACTGAGTAATGCTCAAAATTAGCAAAAGATTAGCAAAAGAAATTAGTGACCCAGTCAACATTCGGTAAAGTTTCAACAATGTTATGATTGAACATTCCATTCTGCTCTCAATGCAGAAAGCAGGGTTTAAGCCCAGAACAGGGAAACATTAACTCATTAACTCAATGTTGTTAATTCATTCTGTCATCTCAACTTAGTGATGTATTCATCATGGAAACTCATATTAAGAAACCACACAAAATGAAGACAATCGAATACCACTCACATATCAAATTGCTTAAAAGTATGCCAAACTGACTAAAAGGTAAAAGATGTATTTCAATACTCATTTGAAAGTTTTTCCTGACTGATTGTGCATTGCATGGAAATGCTTTCTTACCAAATTCTGTAGATAAAAATGGTACATTCAGAACCAGCCAATCATTATTTATTATTTATTATATTTTTCATTTGTTCTGAGTACAAGGAAAGATGAAATGTAGGGTTTCAATCAAGCTCTGTAAATAAAAACCAAGAAATGTTACATTCTTCTTATGTACAAAGATGACAGCGTCAGTTAAATGTCTGGACACACCTACAACAAGGCATATTCTTTAAAATTTGTATGTAAGCCAAAATATAAACAACCTGGGGTTGAGGAGCTTATGCTGTGCACACCCCCACATTCAAATGACTGTGATATTTCCAGCCAAAACAGCTATTAAGCACACATTTTAGCATCGGACAACTAATTATAATATTAAATGTAGTGTTTAATGTGTCCACCATTTGCTTTTATTACACAGCTTGCCTGCTTTTTATGAGACTTTTTTCGTTTTTTCAAAGAAATCTGCAGAAACATTGTTCCACACCTCCAGTTCAGTCTTACAAGTTGGTTGCATTTTCTGCTTCTCATCGTCCAATTAATCCCAAATACATTCAGTGATGCTGAGGTCTGGACTCTGGGGTGGAGAGTCCATTGTTCTAAGAACATCAGCAAGAGTGGAGCACTGTGGTGGCCTACCAGTTCATGGTTGGAGTCAAATTTTCAGTCACTGAGTCACCAAGTGATTTTTAGTCACTGCATAATTTCATGTGTTACTTCACAGTTTTAATGTACTGAATATTATTCTAAAATTGTAATGTGAAAAATAAGCAAACCCCTGCAATGAGTAGGTATGTCTAAACATTTGAAAGATACGGTACCATACAACTGAGGACCCAATCAATGCTCCTAGACATCTGCTGTACATCAGAATTGACTGCCATCCCTGTTTGTGCACACACTGATAAAAGTGATGCAGTGTATTTACTTGGTTCAAATGTGTACATCTTTTCCACATGAATATGATGACATCAACACAAGTTTCTCTTTCAGTCTGCTTACTTTCGGGGATGCCTGTGTTGAGGTGATATATTTTAGTCACGTGTACATGATTGATTTAAATCATTTCAAAATAGATATATCCCTTTTTTCAGTCTGCCACTGGGGTGAATTTTGTTCCAGCCCAATTCTTTGTGCTCTACCATTGTGCAGAGATTTAGCTGCAATGCACCTGATTCAGCTAATCAAGATCTTTTGGAGCACCTGAATGTTAGACCCAGAAGAGTTTATCAGACTGGCTCTGGAACTAAATTATGTGGTAGATCTCCAAGAGCTGACTGGCTTTACTGACTCAAAAACCTATACAAATTAAGATTAATTTAAGACTTTTTTTTAAGACAGTTTACCAGATCTTACAATGTGTGTGTGGTTGTTGTTTTATGTGTGAGTAATCTCCCCTGCTGATAACAATCCGTGTCCTGGCCAGCACTCCAGGTTGCTATGGCAGTGCAGTATCAGGTTTTAGCTGCTCCAGGGTCTTCCACAACAAACGCTGGTTAAAAACACACATGCAGCCATATGGTGACCTGCCTTGCATTTTAAATCATTCATCAGTCAAACCAAATCTGGCTTCTGACTCAACTTGCTTGCCTCTAATGTTGTTTTGCAGTTAATATCTTGGTTTCGGATTCTGCATAAGAAATTACTTGTTGCTTTATTGTTGGTAAAGAGCTGAAGCTATAAAGAGATGGGAATAGTCAGTTCATAATACAAAATCATATTATGTACAGATTTATACTGTATACATTTACAGGTTTATACAGTACATTTCAGTAATTTAGTGTAAGTTTTGTTGTCTTGGTTCTGTACTTCAGCATACTGAATTGCATTAGATCACTGGCCACTTTATTACATTCATCTACCTTGTTTCTACATTCATTGTACATTTTACCAGGTCCACTTACCATATAGGTGCACTCTGTAATTCTGACTGTAGCCCATTTATTTCTCTGCAAACTTGTTAGCTCCCTTTAATCCTCTTTTTCAATAGTTTGAAACCTGCAGCACCACCACAGAGCACGTATATTGACATATCTAAGTGGTGGACCAGACACAGCAGTGCTGCTGGAGTTTTTAAACACCTCAGTGGTGCACTGAGAATAGTCCAACAACCAAAACCATCCAGTGTGATCAGAAACAACACTGATGAAGGACCAAAGGATGACCAACACAAGCTGCAGCAACAGATGAGTTTTTATCTCTAATATTACGTCTACAAGGTGGACCAACAAAGTAGGTGTCTAAAAAAGTGGACAGTGAGTAGTCCATACAGACATAGTGTTTAAAACTCCAGCAGCACTGCTGTGTCTGATCTACTCGCACAAGCACAACACACACTAACACACCACAACGTCAGTGTTACTGCAGTGCTGAGAATGATCCACCACCCAAATAATACCTGTTCATTGGTAATTCTGTGAGGTACTAAAGCATGATGAATTGGCTAAAGAGGGGTTAATAAGTTTTGCAGAGAAACGGACAGACTACAGTCTATAATTGTAGAACTACAAACTGCACCTACGGTCCTCGCAAAATATTCAACCCCCTTAAAATTCATCAGATTTGTTTGCATTAGAAATTACACTTTGGTATTTTGTGCTGTGTCATATTTTATTTCAAAGGATTAGCCCTTGGAATTAATTAATTTAAAGTGATATTGGTTTTATGTAACGCTTAAGTATTCAGCCTCTTTGGCATGGAAGCTCCTAGTTTAAACAAATAAAAGATATTTGCCGTAAGAAGGATACATCTGGCTTAGAATTGGTCTGTACTTGTGAATCATTAAAAAAGTTTCCCCTTAATCCCCCTAAACCAAGTACCACTGATTAGTCTGTAAATCTAAAGGAAACCTGTGAAAAATTAAACTGCATTCTAAGAAAATTAGAGATAAATTTATAGACATGAAAAGGCTACAAAATAATTTCCAAGTATTTGGATAGCTAAGTGAGCACTGTTGGATCAATTATGAGGAAATGGAAACTGCCAGACACTGCTTAGACAAGGAAAGAAAGAAGAAAGCTGTTGTAACACGTGTTGTGGAACATGACATGTTGTTCCCAACTGTTCCAAATTGTTCTTCAACTGTTCATGCATTTGGCAAAGTGGCGAGCCTCGATGCAGCCTTTTTATAAAAGGACTCTGTGTTTCCTGGATGCTCGTTTTATATCCAGGAATGAGTGTTTAGTCCTTGTCCCAACTTTTCTGGAAAGTGTTGCAGGCATCAATTTCAAAAACAAGCGTATGTATTAAACAGCTTAATAAAAGCCTAAGATTTTCAAAAAAAGAAGTCAAAAATATAAGACAAATGGTACAACTACTGATACAAGTTGTTTAGTTCACAGAGTTTAACCACTTGGTGTACATGCCATAATGAGACCCATTGCACCCATAGGGGGCTAAAATGAGATATTTTTGGCAGAAAGTAAATGTAAGAATTTGTAGAAAGGTCTCCACGTTATGATTATTGATCAGGGGCCTTAAACAAAGCTGTTTTTTGAGTTTTGCTCAGATTGACCTTTTGACCTTGGAATCATAAACTGTAGCCTTTGAATGAATTTCAAAATACTGGACAAGGAGTCTAAATTCTAACTTGTAATTGCAAATGTATTCAGAACAGAAAACTCATATTGCCTTCAATATTTCCCTGTAGACTAATACAATCGTAATAGAATTTTAATGATTTTAAGTGTTTTGTGCACTATAGCACCACCTAAAGGCACACCTCATCAGAGTATCAATCTGTCCCAACTGCTTTTGAATTAAAACAAGTTAAATTAGAAATGCCAAGGCCATAATGATTGTTTGATTGAAGGACACCATGCTGAGTAAAAAAAGTCAACATTTTTCTCGATAATTATTTATCTACAGAGTATTTGAAAAACAATTTTGAAAAGTTAGGATCAAAACTCAGAGACTGGTTCGAAAAGTGCAGATTTTTGAACAATTAACAATTGCAAAATAACTGTACATTTTTCAAATATACTTCTAGGTGCAAAGTTGTTTGGGACACTGTACTGGATTAAAACAATCTGACCATAAATAAAAATGTGTATAAGATATACTTGATTTTCCTGAATAGCACCTCTAGTGGCCAAACCTTTTGAAACTTCATTGGTTCTTAGAAAGTGCCTACACAGACACACCATTCAAGTTTTATGATGATTGGCCCATGTTAAACCTGCCAAATGCTTGCTGAAGGCTGATTGGCTGATGGTGTCCATAAATGTTGAGCTATCAAGACATCATTAGGAATTTATAATCTGGCTCAAACATGCAGCATGCAAATTTTCAGCTTGATTGGATGTATGGATGCTTAGAAACAGTTATTTAGCAATTACAGCGCTCCCTAATGATGTGCATGCAACATACCTGATAGCCTACTTTAGCTTATTTTGCGCTGATCCAAAAAGGTTAATTAGAATATAGCAGCCATATTGTTTACAAAAGTCAACGTTTTGATAATTATTGAGGTTTAGGGTCTTGTGAATTTTTTGATACCAATTGCACGAAGTTTGCAGGGAACAAAAAATAGTATTAGCTGGCAAAAGTAGGTTTAACTTATTATTCAAATTATCAAAAAATCAAAGTAAACAGAGCTAAATGGTCCAAATAGCAAATTAGTTTGTCTTGAGTCAAGGAACCAGGAAAAAAAAATCTGATTTAGGAGTTACAAGGCATAACGCGTTAGGCTGTAATAATAAGGGAGTACTACCCATTGATCAAGTTTCATGTCCGTAGGAGTTACAGTTCAGTCTGGGTGTTTTTTTTTATTGGAGAATAAGCATAATAAGAAAAATAGGGTCCAAGGATGCAGTGCTTAATAATAAAGTTCAGAAGGTAAAACATTAAATATCTTGTCTTTACACCGTTGGAATTGGGCTTGTAGTTTAATGGTATGTATACCATGGTTTAACAGCACAGAGACAACACAAATGGTCTGAATCACCCTTGTTTCTCCTTTCTCTTTACAAAAGAGCACTCTGGCCCAGGTGTTAGATTATATACAGAGGCTGCGTGCAGATCAGGGTGCCACCAACCTGTTGGGGGCACTGTCCTGGGTCTACCGCCAGCCTGTCCATCGCAGCTGCCCTCGGCAGCTCTTCATCCTGACTGATGGCTCATTGGGCAGCGTCGGTCGAGCACTGGAGCTGGTCAGGAGGAACACCTGTAATGCCAGGTAAACATGAAAACACCTGGTATACACCTGGTGCACCAGTTAAATAACACATAACGTCAGGCAAACAAAATCCAGAGGGGTATTCCACGAAGCAAGCTTGTTTGAATGAGCCTCACTTTAGTTAGTCAAGCAGTTCACTCAAGGCTCAGTGGGTTCCATTAACTAAAATCAGGTGCAATCTGCAAATTCAAGCCATGATTCGGTAATAAAGGCTCATGTGCACACACAGAATATTTAAGAAGTCAGGACAATTAGGTGCAGATAGTAATATGTCAGCTAAATAAAGCACAGAAAAGTTTTGCAGTTACTTTGTTTTAGGCAAGCTAATAATATTTAATATAAATAATACTTACTACCTTGAGCATATTACTTAAGTTTTATAGTACAAAACACTACAAAAGATTATAGATTAAAATATATATATATATATATATTTTTTGTGTACTAATGCCCTCTACTAAAGCTATTCTCAAGTCACAGAACTGGAGAAATCATGCGTAATTAGAGCAATATTTAATCTAAATATTTTATCAGTATATAATATGAAAACAAAATTGTTCCATTGTAATAATGGAGTTAGAAGCAACATGAGTAAAATATACATGGCACCATGTGAAGCAGAAATCTAAAAAGAACTCGAGAATGGTAAGTGTAAATCTAGATACTCTTTTTGTACAGAATAGGAATATATTTGTGTGTGCGCACAGAGAGGTGTTACTGACCTCGTGGAGGTCGGACACAAAGTCGTTGGTCACTTTAAACATTCTGCCTTGGCAAATTCCTGCAGGAATTTACTCTGCAATTTTAGCTCGTTTTTAAACACACACAACAAAATCACTACCACTTCCCCAATATGGGTGGACACACAGAGACTAACAACATGGAGGCGAAAATCGACATTCGTTACCAAATCTGTATGTGCCGACTTTACTGTTTGGCCTAACAGTGTTGCAAGGTATTAACATGAGTACTGTGATTTTTTAACTGTCTTTGTAAAATAGGCTGTAGAGAGACTGCATCGTCCAACCACGTACATCACAAATTGGTTTGAGTTTCAGTGCACAGTGTGGTCAGCCGAGCTGCTGTAGCACAGTTTCTCAGCCTGTTTGCTCAGTACCTGGACGTGCATTGTGTTATTTTGAACGAGCTTTATTGAAAATTGTTATTAGACAGAACTGTCTGTAGAGGCTGTGTTTCATGTAGCATGTCAATCAGACTGAGCGTTTTCATACAGTGTGAGTATATAAATCATAGTCTGTGTCCGTACATGATGGACTACTCAAACGTACAGCGCGAGTTTCTAAAATCGCACAGTGTACATTTGGCTTTAGAGGACATTCAACTACAGCTCAACCAGCCAAACAAAACAAGAGGTAAAACTTAAAACGTGAGCTCCTCAAACTGGCCTCGGATGTCATTCTGCTCACTGTGCTACAGAGACTGATGTTGAAAGAGACAGATGAGGAGCAGGGATCAAAACTATAAACATTATTTACAGCTGTACAGAAACACTTTTCTGATGTGGGACAAAACCTGCTCCTCTCTACTGCAGCGCTACTCCTTAAAAGGTAAATAATGTAGCATAGCTAGCTAATGCAAGTCATTTAAAATCAGCTACATTTGAATGATTTAACTGATAATTACATTGTGCTGATTTACACTAACAACCACTTAATTCTAAGTAGGTTACTCAGTATGGTATCAGGGAGTACTACAAAACTTGTACTCATACTTGTATTCGGTCTGAAACATATGGTGTTTATGCATCCCTAGTAAAAACTAAATGAATATTAGGTCTTACAATCAACCAAAAGGAAGGGTGCTGCTACTTCCTCTGTTGGGGTGGGGGTCTCCTGTAATGGACCTGTCTCCAGCAGAGTTAGCCCGCTTTGTGGAATACCCTCGTGTTCGTACATACGGTTTAAAACTTGCATTCTTCTACACACACGTGCATCAAGTTGTCATATAAAATCATTTTACGGTAAAATCTGTAAATGTATGAATGTGTTACAAATGAGGCCCCAGGTGAATAACTTACTGTATGTCGGCAATGTTCTATATTAATTCTATATGAAGGCTCTATAATAATGTCCTGTACTGACAGCAGAGCTATCACTGTGAAATCAGTAAGTAAGTAAACTACTGATTATTTTGACATTGAATCAAATTCTCAGAGATTTTAACAAAGGGCCAGATAAAACAGCTTCACATCTTCAGTAGTAAAAAAGCATATAAATCAGCATGCAGGCTTTGTTCCTTACTGTAAGAGAAGGCATGATGAGAATTTAAAATAAGCACTGATTCATTCAAAAGGCAAATTTCAATCTGTCTTTCACTGAGTAATCATGTTTAATCGAGTCATTATGAGTCACAGCATACCTGTCATTTTTGTGTATATTATGTATTTTATATGTACATACTTTTCAGTCAGCTTTTGTATGTTGATCAGATATAAATGTTCTTACACAGCACAAAAAGTGTGAAGGAATTAGGATTAGTCCATTTTGAGAAAATATAGGGCCAAAAGGGCCTGTAAAATGTTCTGTTTGTTTTTTTGTTTTTTTTTTTTGCTGCAAAGCCATTTAAACTCATGGTGTAGCTTCAAAGAAATTAACTAGTCTCTGAAATGTAGGAATTCTCCATGAAACCAAAATTTAGCAAAAATAATTTTGAAAACAGAGTTTACAACTCAAAGATGAAATATTACATGTAAACTTAATATTTCAGATGATTTAAAATGATGAGGCAATTTTTTTGAAAATTCATAACTAAAAAAGTAACTTGAGCACAGCTTTGAAATTTTTTAAGGTTGCTTAAATGAAATTGAAGTTTTTACTTGAATTTTTTCATGGAAATCCATGTTGTGAGTGGACAGGCTCCAAGTAAGGTGGCATGGAATAACCCCTATATTTAGGCAGTTATGCAGGTAGAGGTCACTCTAAGAACCCAAACTGTAAATCAGTTCATCAGCAGTAGTATCAAACCTACGTGTAAAGGTACAGAAGAGGGCTGAAATGACTACAGTTTCTTATGATCTCCACAACACCACCATCAAGCACTCTATGAAAATATATTCTGGCACTAAACTCAAAGCCCACCCTTTTATTAGCTATTTTCCCAAAAACCATTTCAGTTATCATTTTAACTCTGCAAGCATTCTAAATGGCATTTGGTGTGCTGCCTTACAGTGGCACTGATCTTTTGCATGACATTTTTCAGGAAAGCAAGCCTCAATCCAAACGCTCTGCTTATTCTCATAACACAACCCGCCATTGCCCGCCACACACACACTCCCGTTATTGATATGCACTCAGGACATTTAAGAGCCAGACAGACCTGAGATGAATTCCAAGCAGTGTGCATGCTCTCTGGCACCGCTTTCCTCAGACGTTCAATTAGTGAAATGGTCCTTATTGTTCCAAGAGGAATATTAAACACGCTCTTTCTCAGTCCAGAGGGATTTTACTTTTGAATATGGAGGGAGGAAGCTGTCCAAGGTCTCATACACACTTCAACGCTATGGAAAAGTTAAAGGCAACATCTCCTGAAAGTAAAAGCTTACCCCAAGTGAAGTCAATCAGCCAAGACATGTTTGGTGTCTGAGGTTTGCTTCTTTAGCTTTGTTGCTCTGTAACAAAACTAATCTAGCTAGATAGTAGTGAAAGCTTACTCCCTACACTGTAAAAACCATTTCATTACGCATATTCAGTCTGCGGGAATACAAATGTGTGGATTCTTTCGAGCATGTCAAGCAGCCTAACTACCTGCAAAATAATAAAGCTGCATAGATGTCACAAGTTAATTAAGAACTGCTGGTTTACTGTAGGACTTACATCTTTGCATTTGCTGTGGTCTCAGAAACAGGCTCGGCTAAGTATGTGCAGTACAGCATTATTAGCCAGTACTGCCCAATCAAATTAAAGCTAGGAGTGGTGTCTTTTTCCAGGTGCTGGAAAAAACTACCAAAACAGTTGCTAAGTAAAATGACCAGCAGCTAAACGGCTCTCTATACAACAGAAAAATCCCAGAATGAAGCATTTCATTTGACTGCATTGAGACGTTAAAACTAGGGGAAAATGCATTTTGTATAGTTCATAGGCAGGATGTAAAGACTGCACCATTAGGGCTATTCGAAATTAAAATACAGTGGAAACTAGCCTGGACACACAACTTGTGTGAGTCAGATCAATCGGCCAAGCTCATCAAAAAGAACTGATTCTTTTGGCTCCCAAACGGCTCTTCATTCAGTAGCACTGACAGTTTTTAAAATTCCAAAATTAGCTACGTTAGCCATGTTATCTAGTATTTAGGTGTTTTGACAAGTCTTTGTCTAAATTCTAATTAACAAACAATGGTATTACATTATAAAACTCTAATTCAATAAATGTGAAACTATCAAGTCGCTGCAGTAAAAAATGGCTGTTCAGCAAAAAGGCTTTTGGGACAAAATTAAAGAAATAGTGGTACAAAGACATACTTTGTGTTGACAGATAAAAGACAAAAACATAGATGAAATTCCTAATAGTTCCTTAATGTTGTTTATGTAGTCCTTAAGGGCTTGGACAATGTGGGAAATTCTGATTGCTGAATAAAACCACCTCTCTGACTGATAAAAGGAATAAAGAAATAAAGAGGGAGTAAAATCAAATGAACAGCATCACTGCTCTCATAACAAAAGGCCTGTTTGCACCTTACACTGACATGCGATTTTAGTGACTGGATCATGTTCGGATTTCACTTGAACACATGAAAAGCCAGGTGAAACCACAGCTGATTATGATTGGATCATTCAAACCACATTTGTAGGTTGTCAGAGATGGATCTTGGCCACATTTGACGCAAGTGTAAACGGAATGTGTTTGCGTTATGCATACACAAATACGTAAGTGGAAATGCGTCTGTCTATCACTGACTAGCAGGTTAGGGGATAAACAAGGAAAGGTGGAGGATGACATGACGCTGGTTTTTTCCCCAAACCAAGAGCCTTCTTGCACTCTGACCCAAGGAAAGCATCCAAGCCAAACATGTGGACTCCTACTGTA